>JAGDQP010043029.1:0-11150 GCA_022664845.1 Lepisma saccharinum
GATCATGAGATATAAAATATTTTCGTCATATGACTGGGGAGGGAAAGACACTAAAGATCTACATTAAGAATTTGAATTATTTATGGCCTTTACTGTTAGGCATCTATGGCTCAGCGTGGCAAGGATGCAGTAAGAAATTGGTCAGAGCTGAAGTTCAAGGTATATTTTGTCTCGTGTAACTGACGGAAAACCCTAGATCTACATTAAGATTATTTTATTATGAACTGGTATATAACATGAATGAACACATGAATCCTGTTTGGGCACGTAATATTGGAACCGGGACCCGGATTCGTAATCTGAAAATAGAAACTGAGGACTCGGATCTGGTTCTCGGAACCTGGTACCCGACTTCTGGATTCAGTTCCGAGTACGCTGTTCCAAGTATCAGATAAGGATTTATTCACTCCGCAGTTTCTATCTTCAGGATACCAGTTTGGGTCCCGCTTCCAAGATCGAGGTACTCGGATCCATTAATAAATAATATTCTTAATGTGTATCTAGTGTTTCTCGTCAGTCACACCACAAAATAACTGGTTGGTACATTGAACTTAAGCTCTGGCCGACTTCACACTGCATCCCTTCTATTCCCTATCCCAGCTTGAGTCATAGATCCCTAAAGCAAAAGGCCATAAATAATTCAAATTCTTAATACGGAGCCAACCTCGGTAGCCGTTCTTCGGTTTGGTTGATCAGGCTAGCAACTCCAGGGTTCCGGGTCGAATCCTGACTGAGGCACGGATGTTTGTGGATTTTAGAAACTTAACAGCTCGAGACGAGCCCAAGTCATTAATTACTAAAATGACCACAAAATACAAAGTTTACCAAAGGACCGCTAGTGCCTGTTCTTCCCCAGGCATATAACGAAAATAGTTTATACCTCACGATCCTGTTATCATCCCAAATTATTACAATTTCGTGGGAGGGACGTATGACCAACACATAAGCTTTATATATATAATTTCGAGATGTCCGATTTTGAAAAAAATCAAATTTTATGATTCTCAGGATACAAAATTTTATGCAATCTTGTCAAATGAAAGCTTATTACAAAAGCTTTAAAATGAGCCCTCTCCGAGCTCTCTAGCACCAACCATTGCAGAGTAATAATAAAATTGATTCTGTAAAGGAAAATATTACTTTTTTGCTATTTTTCAGCTTTCATAGAACGAAAACCAGTGAGTCAAAATATCTGGGAGAAAAAAGTAATATTTAATATTCTCAACGGTTACTAGCAATAAATCAACAATCATAGAAATCTGAGAAGATGAGGTCGAATTTTGTTAAAAAGTGTGTTGATTTCACATGGGATGACCCTAAAATAAAACTATTTAGCTTGTAAAACCGAGGTTAATATCCTTAAGTGGCGAACGACGCTAGGTCTATTCTGAAATCAAATGTCGATACCAAAATCTCAGTTAGCCGCAGCCCAAAAGATCATTATTTTCGTTAAATTTCGTATTTGGAGTATGTTAGGGTGCGGCCGACATTCCAAAACCGCTTCATTTTTACTGTTTGAAACTAAAATTTCACGTATTTACAAGGCTGTATCAAAAAATTGCCAAACTAGTTCTGTAGCGCGCAAGCAAATGAAAACACAGAGTTTTATTCATGGATACAAAGGTGAAATGAGCCAACGTGAAATTTTGCGTTAAACTTGGCAAATCGGCCACAGAGACATTTGATCATACTTCGCCAGGCTTACGGCGATGAGACAATGAGTCATACGGAAAGTTACGAGTGGCACTGGAGCTTCAAAAGCAGAATAACGTCTCTTGAAGATGGCGATAGATTTGGAAAACTTTCCACGAGCGTCACCCCCCGAAAATGTACAACGAATTCGGGAACTTGTGCATATGGACCGTCAGGGGACGATCAACGACATTGCTGTGTCGTATGGGTCAATGCAGACATTACTAACATCGGAATTGAACATGCAGCGTGTCGCTGTCAAATTTGTCCCCACATGACTGGACCCTGAGCAGAAGGAACATCTAGTTGCAGTGTGGCAAGATCTTCACGAACGTGCCGACGATGAGCCAGCCTTCACATGCAGGGTCATCAACGTTGACGCGTCTTGGGTATACGGTTTGATCCTTAGACAAAGTGGCAGTCGTCGCAATGGAAGAACACATCGTCTCCACGACCGAAAAAGGCGATAATATTTGTTTAATTGGTTAGCAACGCTGGAATGGACAAAAGACTGCAGTCAAGCGGTCATGTAAAGTGAAATTGTTCTATAAACATGTCATTTATTTGGGCACCCAACAGAAATGAAGGGCAATCAATTACCGACATATGCTGACGTAATGCGTTACTTGGGTTGGGTTGGATGGAGTCACTTAAAGAACCGCAGAATAAACGTCCTTCGGAACTTGCAGTTATTGTTGCAGATCGCTTCATAGAAATTTTGGAGAAAGCATAAATCCTGGTAATTTCTAACAGAACAATATTGCTTAAAATAATAGACTATCACGACAAAAGTTGTAACATGTTAAAATTCGCGAGGTGACCATCGAATACGTTGAAGCTGCACGGTTTTTCTGCAAATGCGTGAGGTTAAGTGTAAGTTTAAAGCTAAGTGCTCGTGAGGGAGATAGATTTTTGCTTGATTTGCTAAGATTCTTCATGAATGGACGTAGAAGATACAGCACCACAGACTTAGAATTTGACCCAGAATCACAAACTTCGGGAGGATGACATCGTACACAATCTCTCCTGCCACTCCCAATAGTTTCATCAGCAGCGTTTCGTAATGGCATGTCCGACACCTCGGTAGCTCTGGTAGAAAGCGTAGTGCTGCAAGATGCTGACCTAATATCGTAGAAAAAACGACCAATGTCATAGTTAAATCAAAGATAAGGCGAGAAAATGAAAAACTGACCACTAAATTACAGAAGAATCAATGCAACATGGAAGAAATCACTATAAGAAGTGTTTATTTTGATGGATGATTGGGTACACCGCACTTTAGAGCAGTTCAAAACTGGTAATAAATGCCATCGTTTTGAAGTAAATGATGAGCCTATAGTGCATTGGTGGAAGAACCCGTATCTACGTATTTGGGACACATTGCTCCTACGTCATGGCATGAGACAATCGCCACCATCATTATTGATTTTCTTCAGGATAAGAAAATAGATACTTCCGAAGTAACAGTTTTGAGATATGACGGGGCTGTTGTGAATGCGGGTAGGAGCAATGGATAGTAATGGCGTGTGTAGAGAAAGGATGTGCAGCGTGTGTTTACTCCACACATACGAGCTCCCTCATCGGCATTTAGAGAAGCATCTAGATTGTGGTTCTTCGGAACTAAGACCACTAGCTGGGCCTACGGGACAAAAATTTCATGACTATGAGAAACTACCTGTAGTTTCTTTTGACGCTATTGAGATTTATTGGATCAACGATCTAGAAGAGATAGATCTTACCACCGACCAAGAATATCTACTCGACATATGCCGAGCAGTCTCTAACGGAAACGTATTCTAGCAGCAAAGAAAGACCTTAGTAGAACTGAAACGATCACGATAATTTCGTCTCAACATGGCGGAATCATCTAAAATACTGATATTTTCTCATCATTATCACGCCATTTAAAAGGAATACTTAGTTATTGTGTTCCAAGTACTTCAAATTAAGTGAGGAAACAGAAAATGTCACACGTTCCGGGAAATTCCAACTAATGTCGTTGTTAAACCCATTCTGTCGTGTGGGTTGCATAACCAGGACCCCTACAAACTTCAAGCACCGTGTGGCAAGTTTAAAAATTGATTGAAAAAATTAGCATTTCTTGTGTGACATACTGATAGCAGTGGACAACTTTTCCGCAGTACAGCCAATCGAATTTCGAAATAAAAAAAAATGTTGTTTTTTTTCGAAGCACTTTTAGTTCAATGTCTCTGTGGCCGATTTGGCAAGTTTAACGCAAAATTTCACGTTGATGCATTGTTACGTCTTTCTAGCCAATACGTAATCGCAGACGCACAGGTGATCACAAAAACACAATAACTTCCGATGTTAACACAGTGATGTCACTTGGCAAACGGCCTTATCAAGATTCCAGCTTACTCTCACTGCGAGCGCTACCCTATGCTACCATATGTTGGCGCGGTACAGTACTAGTCCGGGAACGTTTTGATACACCCTTGATAAACAGCTTTTCATGTATACTTGCATTAAAGAATTGCACAGAATTTTAAAAAACAACAACTATGTGCTAGAAAAAACACAATTTCAGTTATAAAAAGCAAGGTGACTCTTATATGGTGATATGGTGTATCAGGGTAAAGCTTCGCCACCCTAATATGAGAAATTTTAAGTTTCGTTTGACTTTACAGAAATAAATTACCTCATGATTCGAAGTTTGTTTATATTCAGGGCCATGTTGCTTTTTATAATGAAATTATATTTGCCTTGCTCCTAGCTAAAAAGTTTACTTTGTTTTGTGAAATTTTAAGATGAAAGTATATTCGACAAGTTTCGAAGCTACAGGCTCTCAAACTGAAAGCGGCATCGTCACGAATGACGTCAAAGGTCGATACATAATGATGAAAACAGTGTCGTCTTAGCAAATCACGAATAAAGTAGTACACAATGACCTTTTTAACCTATGTTTATGATTCGTGAATACAGCTTAAAGGGAGATTTCTTCGCTAGCCTTATTAAACCATTTGATTAATTTACAATGAAATTCTTATTTACGAAACCGGTCTATGTGTAACTCCCTCAATCGTAAACATTGCTCAAGTGGATGTATCGAATATTACTTCGATTGTGATTTGCTAATCCGACACCGCTTACTTCATTATGTATCAAGATATGACGTCCTTTGTGATGATGCTGCCGTCACTTAGAGCGCCGCCCCGTAGTGTATGAAACTATTTTAATCTTAACTGTTCATGCCATGCAGAGAGAGAATCCTAACTCCAATACCGTCAAAACGTAGATGTTTGTTAACATACTGGACTTAACTCGTGCGATGTTTCTGTGGGCGGCAGTCAACTCGAGAACTCGCTTAGTTGCAAATGCAAAATTCCGAATGTTACAAGTGGAAAATAGTATAATACAAGTTGTGTGAATGCAATTAATTGTTTCGAATTTTGACTATTTTAGGGAATTTGCCCTCCAAAATTCCTATGCTTATAACTTGTTATGATTCCTGTCTAAAATCCGAAACTCGAAAACAAACCCGTGGAAAACGAGGGAAATCCGCCGATGTATTATCTACTTTGCGAAAAAATGAGTTAATGGCTGCTTTTCCTAAATTATTCCTTTCCTCTAATTTAACGGTTGCGTAGAAGACAATATTGATTCAACGCGTTTAGTTTCTTTGAATTTTCATGATTTCGGGGCACTATACTCGTCTCCCAAATTTCGGCGCGTATAAAAATTGCCGAGAAAAATATGAAAATCGAACGCAAAACGGTGCAAAACAGGGAGAATCCAACGCACTATTTGTTAAAGTTAGTAACACCCCCTCCCCTAAATTTAAGTGTTCAAACGATTGCAGTACGAACTGTGAAACTTAGGTCCTACAAAACAAAGGGCATCCTAGCAAGCTGTCATAGTTGACTTGGTAGAGGGTTGGTTTTCCATTGGGAGAACCTGGGTTCAATCCTAGCGACCAAGCATCCTGACAAAGGTTTCCCAGACACACCAAGCAAATGTCATGATGATACCTTCAACGTAAACCATGGCCAAACCCTTCCCGTATCCTTTCCCTTATTCCCTTCCACTCTAAACCTTGAAAAGGCCATAAATAAATTCAAATTCAGCGAGGGGAACCCAATACACTATTGTATTTTGATTACGTGCTAACTTCCACGGGTGCTAACTGCCACAATCGAAATTTGGTGCTAATTGCCACGATACTTTTACCGCAGATTTGTCTAACGTCATCAGCACGCTCATTGCCACTCGTCTGACATAATCACTCTAGGGTTGGCAGGCGTCTAGGATTTCACAGTACTGCACATACAAGAAAAATGCATCATAAATTCCATATTATGAAAAATAATGACAATACCGTCTTTATTGGAGCAGCATGCCTCGACCTTAAACGCCTGCTTTACAGTATATCCTTGTAAACACACACACATACAACACCAAGAAGTGGTTACCATATTTAAGAGAGAAAAAAAAGAATGACACGCAAATGTATAAAACTCAATGATAACCGTTTTAAGTGCAAATTTATGGCCAAAACTTTTCAGAAATAAAAATAGCCGTATATAATGGCAAATGACGTTTTCTCATGTTTCACTTCAAGACTTAAAATGTGCAAGAAGGTGGAATTTGTGCACCCAGAAGCATGAAAAAGAAAGTAATGATTATAACATCACATTACATTTGTTCCATTCTCGAAGTCGGCTCCGATAGAAACTTTCATTTCGATTTTCCGTAAAAAATAAATAAAATATGTGTCGTTGTGAACTCCATTACACTTGTGAGACTCTCGGTAAGGTTGACCACGAATATGTTATCACAAAAACAAAAACGACATCGTAAGAAAGTGATGAATCTTTGATACCCAGCCGCTTCAGGAGAAGCAGGATCTAAATGGGTTATACTTACGTCAGAAAGTTTGACTGTCAAAGTAAACCAATCAAACTTAGTCTCTCATTGAAGAAATGCTGGTCAACATATAGAGAATCGTCATTGGTGGAACAATTATAATTAAATTTCAAATGAACAAATTTACAATGAACCCCTGTTTCCTATCACGGGCGTCCACAGAATTAAATGTAAGGTATACCGATACTGTAATATTGAATATGGAGATAATTATTACGAGAAAAAAAAAAATCGAAATTTTAATAATGATATATGCTAGTTGTAGAGGTTGTCCTGACACCTAAGACAGGTAGAAAAAATTAATTTACCTACCGATATCAACCGAAATTTAATTGAATAGTTTTGGAATGAGTCGCTGTTGTGAATTTAAGAAGTATTAAAACTATGTTAACTGACATTTTTAGCATTCACAACATCAACAAATCAACACATCAATAATGTTAATCCTAAAAGAATAACAAATACTTGAAATGTAAATTACATTAGGTTTGTTTAGACCGTTGATTAGGACTAAAGTTAGACCATGATCTAAACATTTGAATATATAGACTTACAGGCTGAAAATAGAAACACACACACTATAACAACACACTGTCACTATTCTGTACTGTTAATCACAAGCCCATGAAGACCATCTGTAAAATTATCTATACAATTACAAAAACTCGCTACTACTAATTGCATGAATACATTCGTAGGCCTATGTGTTCCATTGTAACAAATATACAAAAGCTTATTTTCTGTTTCAAAATCAAGGCTGGAAACAAATGCCCCTTTGCCCTCCCCTATAAGCGCCCATAACTACGTCAATTTTTGCGTGCACGAAGGACATTATTGTAAAATCCTGGGAACCTTGCAACCCTTGGAATGAGCACACTGTTGACGTAAGATAAATCCGCGATAAGTATATCGTGGCAGTTAGCACCAAATTTCGATTGTGACAGTTAGCACCCGTGGCACGCTAGCACCACCACCTTTTTTTTACTAAAATTAAGTTCGGGGGCCTACTCCTCACTTAGTGCCCCAAAACGTAAATTATTTTAACATTTTCACGGTTTTAATATAAAACTCTGTTGCAAAACCATTTGCAAAGTGATAGGCAAATGTTCTCAAATTTTCTGGGACGGAAGAACTTGCTTTAATTAAGGCGCTAGCGTGAATTCTTAAAAAAGAGGAGCAGAGCTAAGCAAATGAAAAGGACCTGCCAGTTTTAGAATAACTAGATCAGAAACGGGTGGATAAACGGGCTGAGTTTCTCTGTACCTGTTCTGGTTGAAGAACATCTACCATGCAATGACCTTGACGTTGCGCGCGATTATAACGCCTCCAAGTGATCACTAGCGAAAATGTAGACACATAAACACGATACGTAAATTCTCCATAAGACCTTCACAAACATGCGAAGTGAAATGAACAGAAGAGAAAAAAAAAAATGTGATCTGTTGGAAAAGAAACTGCGACAAATATTGCAGTGGTGATTAAGGGAATCACCAGTATTGCGGGCTCCCAATTATTATCTTTTTTCTTCCCGGATGCTGTTGAGAAGAGAGGAAGAAGCTCTGCGAGAAGGAGATAACCACAAGAGAAAGACAGATAAAAAAAAGGAAGGATGCTGAAGAAGAGGAAAAGGAGAGGGAGTCAAAACACGGCAAGAAGAGAGGTACACACGGGAGGACAATTGAGGTGGAAATGGTGCTGAGTAGTGGTAACAGGAAGGGAGAGGAAGAGCTCTTGTGAGCTCTTAAGGCTGCACCACATAAAAACAGATCATTTAACGCAACATCCATTTGCATAGAAGACGCCGCCTTTGAAGACTTAGGCGTAAAATAATTTCTCAAAGTTCTTCAAAAGATCTCTTTTTTATTTGTCATTCCTCTCTTCTCTTTCCCTTTTCCCAACTTTTTTTTCTTTATTTTGGTTGCTACCAATGGTGTTAGAACATACATATATACGAACATTACCCAAGTGGAGGCAGGCGGACCTAAGTCCTTTTATATTAATTTTTTCCCACTTTCTTTCGCTACAAAGGAAGAAAAAAGGACTCTTATATCATTCTCTGCAAATAAGAGAAAAAAGTTCAAACGAAAAGGAAGAAAGTGGAGAGAAATCACCTCAAAGGAAAATTCGCGAATGGAAACACTCTTTTGGGAGGTCTAGAGAGAGGATGTATGTGTGTGTGAATGAGCAAAATACAAGGAAAGACTTGTTTTACAAAGCAAGGGTAAGAGGAACGCCCTCTATAGTTCCTTTTAATCTCCTTGAAAACTTCCGCCTCTAAAGCAATTACCACTACGTGATCAATTCTTCTGTCCTCGCCCTCTATGTCCCTACAACTCCTTGAGTCAACAGTTGTTTTACGTTGTATGATTAGAAAAAAAAAACACTCCTCTTTCGAGAGTAAGTCATCATCTTTCTCATTACTGTTGGCCAAACAAGTTACAAGGTCCAGCGGGGAAAATTTAGTGTTCTTTACGCATTCTGATCTTCATCTTTCTCCGTTTTGTTCATTGAAACCTCTACGGAAAGATGTGTCGTCTCTCCGCTTTAAAACTAGCATGTAGCGCCACCATGTTTTCACACGCCGCAAACCAAAACTCGTTCAGTCACTGGTGGAATGAGTGGTGGAGTGATTATATATTTACTCCATTAAGTTTCATCTATGCTTTTATTTCTTATAACAGAACATTTCCTTGCAGAGATTTAATCTTCCCTTTCAGTAACTGTTAATGCAATCTCCATAAATATATAAATTATTATCCCACAGAAAATAAACAACGCGCCGTTTTACTTTCACTCGCTTTCTTGACTTTGACTCATCTGACTTTGCTTCGCTTGCCTTTGAGAAATAAATGAATATCAGCAGCCCTCTGATTGGTTATTGCTTGTCCCCTTCCACACCTCTGTCTGCCTGCTTGCTGTATCAGCGCCTCTAGAATCTCTTACTGTAAGTAGAAATAGAAACCAACTACCGTTACTTTCCATAAGTACTTAAAGCTATTAATGGCTTACAGGCAACGCGCGACACTAGCACCTCCAAACGATCACCAGTGAAAATATAGACACAAAAACATGATATGCATATTCTACACAGTACTCTCAAGCCACTTTCTTACACTGTTTGTGAATTCCATCCGCCTTCTCAGTCTTCATCTTTTCGGTTCAAACATAATTTCAATTGCGCCGAGCGGCCGTAGCTAACTTGATAGATTGTTGATTTAGCAATCAGAATGCTCTGGGTACGATCCCAGCAGCTGTTCATCTTGACTGATGTTTTCTTGTCAGTCACATCGATATGGTACCTTCAAACTAGATATTGGCAGACTTCCAACAACCTCTTCGTTACTCGATCTGGACCTGAACCATTAGACCTTCCAATTTTGGGAGATTTTTTTCTATTTGCTGAATAAAACGGGTTCTTGCACAAAAGTCTAGGCACTCTCACTTAATATATATTCAATATCAGTTATTTCGTTACTGTTATTAATAATTATCCTGTTGAAATTCCATTTGACTCGATGGTGGTTTGGTATACGACATACGTTACAGCATTATCTCTGTCCAGTTAATTTTGGACCCTTTATTTAATATTACCAGTACTCACGTATGAATTTATGTCTGCAAATAAATTGTGTATCAGTATATTTTTTCTCGAAAGTGGAGGACAGCTTCACAAGCATACAAGGATGCATTCAGTACAGTGCAGGAAGTTTCTTCTTAAGGGGTTAGGTATCTCTTATTCTATCTTAAACTTTCGCAATATCTTTATACTCTCTTCCAAATATAGTACAATGACATAATTATTAATAGAGTTAGTAGGGCATAGAGAGAGATCACCGTCCTTAAGAATAATAAGAATTGAAAAGAGCTATTTTGGCAACACCTAATGCAAATGATGACCGGACAACACAAAGAAAATGGTGAGTAAACCTTTGATGATGTTATGGGAAGGAACGGAAACTCAAGCAAGATGTAATGTGCAAAGGAAGTTGAAACAACAGTAATGCTTTTCAGGTAACTTGATTGGGATAACGTTCAACACTGCTGCGGCCATAGCACCTATTACATATAGCAGTAAATTTCGTCATTTGGCAACATAGAGTTTGCCCATACACAAGTATACTTCACGTTGTTCCCAAAATTTAGTGATATGTTAAGTCTACTGTTCAAATCTGGTGAGATATACACCACGACTGAAAGTCGAGTTATTATTGGCTCAGCGAAGTTGAGTTATCTGACAAACTTTATTGTCTCTATTGCGTAAGGAACTGTGTTGAATAAACTACAGTATACAAGGCATCTCCTTGTAAAACACCTATATTAATGAAATAACCATACCCTTCAACCCCGGGAGAGATAAGTGAAACATTACTTTCATTGCGAAAATTTCTCTTGGATTGTTGGTTTTCATCACTACTACATGGACTGCTGATTCAGTATAATTAACGCTGTGCACCAGCGTTGATTTTCATCACTATCACATGGACTGCTGATTCAGTATAATTAACACTGTGCACCAGCGTTGATTTTCATCACTACCACATGGACTGCTGATTCAGTATAATTAACGCTGTGCA
>JAGDQP010043030.1:0-16351 GCA_022664845.1 Lepisma saccharinum
TATATATATAGCGAGAGAGAGAGAGAGAGAGAGAGAGAGTAAATGGATTTTGTATATCTTCAAATCAGGTAAAATTCTACAATAATTTAAAGGTAAAAATAAGCCCTTCTACACAAGTACAAATATTCGAACGATGAAACGTGATTTATTCATAAGCAAAGCAGCGACGTTAAAATTCCGACACAGTCATCTTCTTAGTGACGCACGTACATTATATTAGACAGATTTCCAGGAATATAAGACAAGAGTTCATGGTCACTATGATTCAGTGATTCAGTGCGGATAGGAAAAATACAAGTTCTCATACACAACTCGCAACTCAAGTATTACATGATATCCGTAGTTGTAAGAAAATTATTGATTCTTAAACCAAACCTAAAATTCTTGATTCTTAACCTAACACCTCTCCTTGAGAAATGCAACAAAACCCGGTTTTCATGCATTTCCTTCTCTGACTCAACGGAGGCGAAAAAAGACTGACGAAATCCAAGATTATAAAAATACCTTTCATATTAATTCGGTATGCGAGTTACATTTGTGACTTCGATCAGTAGATTTATTATTCTTCGTTATTTTGTCTAAAGGTGAAGTTCGTGAAGTTTCATCGAGAAAGTAACCTATTATATTTGGGAACATTAACTTCAACATTTAGCAGTATCTAATGGTCTTAGTAACAAATACGAACTTTAGCTTCTGTATGAGTTACCGTAAAGTAAGAAGAAGAAGAAAGTAAACAAGATAGAGACTCTTGTGTAAAGTAACTATGACTGCCTTCGCGCTGGGACAGAAGATAAAAGAGACAGAGACTCTTATATAAGTAACTATAACGGCGTTTGCCTGGTACAAGACGACAAGAATGGTTTCATCCAGAGACTTCACAGTGCAGATATAAGAGGTACGTGCAGAAAGGGCTGTTTCGTATAAATGATCGAATCACTCTAAGTTCAACTCGAAAAGGATAGATCGCCTGGTAGAATATTTCTATATCAAATAAATAGTAAAATCTAGTTGGTTTCTTGTCCATTAACTAAAGCAGAATATCCTCCTTCGCCAGTAAAATAAAGTTGATTTTAGTATGTGGCTCCATCTTTTACAGGCAGAAGTAAGCATCAGTAAATACGCATAAAGCGTAAAAGAAATATTCATTTATTGCTATGTTTGGAATTATGATATGTGTATATCACATCTCAGCTACGCCCGGGTCCGTCGTCATGGACGCATAACAACCAATATTTATATATATATATATTGTTTGAGCTCCTGAGTAGCCTAATCGGTAACGCGCTCGACTCCAGTGCGAGCAGTCCCGGGTTCGATTCCTGGTGGGGACTCAAAAAATTTCGGTGTTGACCCAGCATCGTGAGGACAATTGGGGAGCTGCTGTGAATAAAATACAATGGCGATCACAGTGAGAGCTTCGACTATCCTCTCCCAACTCGTCTGGTCAGCGTGGGAGCAGTAGACCAACTCCTTCCTTCGGAGAGAGGCCTCATCCACTAAAGGATTGAATATGGCTCTGTGATTTATTTGATTTATATATTGTTTAACGTTCGCTTTGTGTACGATTTTCTTACCTTATTCGAGTCTCTGCAAGGCGTAGCTGATCGATAATCATTTGTCATACATCGGAAAACAACTATAAACGCTCTATTTGTACACAATGGATACACTTGAACATACTTATTTTTTCCACGAAGAAATAACACTAACCTGATATTAAAAGACTTAAATACTTAGTTATTATGGGAAGACATGCTGATATCAGACATTAAAATTTGAACAGACTTTTTACTATTTTATTTGATACTTTTTAACAAAGTTCTATCAAATAATCTATTTTCGTCGATCTGAATTTAGTGATATGAGCACGTTGTTTACTTCTAAATTTGAGAATCATGCCCTTAGATACACGTACCTCTTGTTTTATTCACAGCTGAAGTCTCTATCTTTACTACGAGGTGAAGGATGTAAATGTTCCTTAAAATAGTGTCTCTAACACTTTCACTTTCGTCTTCTTCTTCTCTTCCTAACACACATATAAACTAAAGTTCGTTGTTTCTATCAAGTACATTTAATACTAGAGAATGTTCTAGTTCTGTTAAAGTTCGGTGATGTTTAAATAAAACTATGTTGAATTCGATTGAGTTCACTTTTAAAACACACAAGCCCAGCGTGCAAGTTCACTGTTCGAATTCGGTACTGTAACTAGCATGCAGAGTCAAAGTTTTGACTGGTTTTATAATCTTCGATTTTGGGATGTCGCGTCCTTTTCTCATGGATTACACGTGACATGGTTGTTATGGATTTGGGAAACGGAATTAAGAAAGGTGTTTTCATCATAAGGGAAAGAGGAAGAAATGAGAATTAAAACCTTGCATTGTTCTCTTTTGATTGGTACGTTTCTGAATTTTGAGCATAGTTTTCGACACTTGTATTTAATACTAAACTTTTATTAATCACGTATCTGAAATACATTCTTTGAAATGACGTCCTTAATTGTTTTAAATAATTTCCTATTGTATACTTTTTGTGCTAAGAATTCTCAGGTGCGATGGGACAAATAAATCTTTTATTTTTTCTTTAATGATTGATCGTGACCAACTGATGAGATAACATCCTGTTATTCGTTTCTGTGTTGGTAATAATTGTTTAAATAACTTTGTTAATTTGCACGTGCGATGTTGTTATGCAGTTTCACTTCTTGCTGTGTTTTTCCTATTGGTCGTGAATCACAATAACCATGATGTCCTACGTTACTGCTGGAAATCTGTATGATGTAATGTTCATGGGAAGATGATTACATTGCGTCATTTGAATGGCGTCGGTTGCTTATGAATAAAATTGATTTCTACTGTTCGTATATTTTGTATCTCTATATATATATATATGTTATAGTCAATATATATATAATCTTTATTTTTAACATTACACTATTTACACACTTACAGTATTTAGGTACATGTCTTTCTTACATTATCAATAAGGTAAAGATTTTATGTTTGTTACCTGTTTACACAAGAGAACCTTTGTGCACACAGAAAAGTTAACAGTCGCCGTGTCAGGACTCGAACCCGGATCTTCCAGTTGCCAGTTGGGTTAGGATCTTTCATATGATCTTCATTGCACCGTCAGACTATCACGACCAATTCTCTGTGTATGTAACATTTCAAAGTGCTTTTCTATACAAAAATATTTAGTAACAGAAATCCATGCAAAAATGTTATTTTTACACGATTCCTACCAAACAAGTCTATAGGATTGCCATGTGTTTCTCAATGTTTTCCATACTTAGGAAATTTGTCACGAATTTACTTTATATATATTTTAGGTTTCTTGTAGTGTGTTTACATGTTTTGAAATATTTGACATAATAATTGGCATATTCCAACAATTCCTACTATTTATTTTTTAAAAGAAAGATAAGCTTTTGGTTTTTGTTCTGCATAACAGATTCGCATTTATCTTTTTACTGATAATAAGCATCTTGGAACTCCCCTAAGTGTTTTGGCTAGACTTGTTTACATCTCCTAGAAGCAACTTAGATGTTTCTCCACATTTCACTGATTGTTGTTTTCTATTTCTTCTGTAGTATTTGCTAAAGGAATGGGGATGATTGACGTCTATTAGAAGATCTCAGGGCATTAAAATGTAATTAGAAAATGCGTCAAGCTTGAGGAATCTTCTTTAACGCTTACAAACAATAATCAACAAAAAAGGCGAATCAACTCGTTATTACCACTCCTGAGTATTATTTAATTGTTGATATTCCCAAAATGGTTAAGTGTATTTCAGTGTAGTTAGCAACACTGAATTCTTGTCATTGATAGCTACATGACTACTTGATAGATTTATTTTAAATCACATGAGGGGAAAAATTGGTGGTCGCTTTGTCACTACCATTGCGCTAGTGAAGAAGTAAGGTTCTCAAATTAATTCCGAAATGGACAATTGTACCCAATTGGTTATCCAAATTTGTATGCATATTATCATGTAACCGAAACACATGGCAATACGTAAAGAAGAAAATGAATGAAGGAGAACAGAGTATGAAGGAAGATTCATAATTCCAAGTGAACTTTAACATGTTTCGTTACATAACAAATAATCCAAAAATAAAACAGATAGAAACGCATAGACTCAATCGCTTTGCTCTCGAAGCATATGGCTACTGTCGATACTTTCAAACTTTTTTTTAGCGATACACATCTCTATTATCTTCTTCATCTCCATTTCGATTTTCTGTCAAAGTCAATCCTCCATGATGGTTTCAAATTTAGCGTCCAGCAGAGGCAATAAAATGCTGTCGGTCAAAGGAAAACAAAAATAAATGCCAAAACTGGGAAAAAACAAATATATATAAAAAAAGAGATTTTGTCGATTAATGTCCAAAACATTTTACGTGTTTGAACAACGCAGAGAAACAAAATAAAATTTGCTCTAAAAAAAAGAGAATCGAAAACATCAGCACGTTTTGAAACAAACTTTGTGGAGCGTATACACAGATCAGTCCAGGTGCAAAATTACTTAGAAAATTGATTTCTTCTTGTAAAAACTAGTTAGAAAACATAAATTGAAAAACTTTTATTTCACACGTAAACATGTGAATGTAATACTACATATTGAAGCACTCAATCAATCAATCTAACAATCAACAAACTAACAAACGAATTAATCAATCAAGCAGTTAATCAGTTAACGAGCCAACCAACCTACAAAGAAACCAATCAGTTAATCAAAGAAAAAACCAACAGACGACCTAATCAAATCAATCAACCAGCCAATGTATGAATCAAACAACTAACCAATCAATGAATCAACCAACAAACCAATTAATCAAGAAACCAACCAACAAACAAACCAATCACTTAATCAACGTACCAACTAACAAGCAAACCAATCAATCAATCAATCAATCAATCAACCAATCTTTCAATCAATCAACGAACGAAAGAACAAACGATCCAATGAATGAATGAATGAATCAATCAATCAATGAAGCAATCAACCAACATACTAATCAATCAATGAATCTATCTAACTATATATCTATTTTACTATATTTTTCTATTTACCATCTTCACTCATTATTCATATTTACTTTCACGGCAAATTTCCAATCTGTTAAACATATGTTAGTCTTTACCACTGCTAAACTTCTGCTGTGACCTACTTGCTCATAACTGATTCAATTTCCTTCACTTTGTTTGCAAATTCCTCGCTAAAACAAAAATCTTCCGTTTCATGCTTTATGTGTATAATATATGTATAGCACTCGGTCTAGTAGGAATTTGTGAAGCTTTACAAAAGGTATAGAAATCATTACGAAAATATTGATATTGATCCCAACAAAATTTTAATTTCTTTGCCTCGAGTGCTTTGTCTTCATATTTGATTTGTTAAACAGGGTTGTATGTTTGGAGTCTGAGTAACTAACATAATGTATTTATTTACTTATTAATGTAGTAGTTTGAGAAATATGTGAATAAGATTTAATTTACCAGTGTCTACCTCACTATGACATTTTCAACGCACCAGAACAAAGTTTAAAATGTCCGGAAAAAATAGAAAATTTGACTACAACCAGCAACCCTGCAAAAGATAGAAAATCAATTTTCCCTTCGTTATTTCCATGTTATAAACATCTGACAATCAGAGTTCGCACTTTAATTTTCAGGGTTTGCGGGTATAGTCAGGTTGTCAATAGTTTGGGACATTTTAAACTTTCTTCTTTCTTGTTGGAAATGGCATAGTGAGGTAGACAGAGCTGAAATATATTTTCCAGTGTCACTTTCCAGCAATATCCATTCTAATATTTTTTTAAAAAAATATATGCATTTTAGGAATACAACTGTAATATCCCTGCACAGAGGTTGTAAGATTTGAGATAGGCAATTTCTTTCTCATGTTCGAGGAGTTGCCATGGAAACTCTAACTAAAACTATTGCAATGAGTTAAATAAATTTGTTTTGTGCGGCAAGGTATAGAATTGTGAAAATAATTCCGAATCTGGCAACATTTTTAAAATTGTACCTGAATGATTGGTGCTTCGTTTGTTAATATCTTTTAAAAAGGATTCCCAATATATAGGGCTATATTTCAGCATCAGAACAATGTTTCTCTGGGTAGTTTAATAGTTTCTCCATAGTTATAGCTCTTTCTGAATTGCGTATTGATATAATGTAACTAATGTAAGAAATATAAACAATGTGTTCTAATAGGTATCAGCTACGGTTAAACGTATAGAAGAAGCTATTGCACATTTACTGATCTGATGTACCTAAAAGATGTTTAAAAACTATTGATGTACATCTTTTCATGTATGAAAAGGAATGAAGTGGCTCAATGTGAAATATAGAACACAAATGATTATAATGATAATAATAATTTATTATTTTAACCATAAGGATTATATTGTACACAACTACGTTCAACTAATGGAAGAAGTTCTTTCGTTTCGATAATTACAGAGTAGCACCAGTAAACATGTGCTGAATTATGGGGTGTTCTTTGAAACATGATTACGCAGGCACAACAATGTCGGGAAGTTGGTTGAGCAATTTGTACATTTATTATCAGATGTATAACTTGTTCCATTATTCACATACAGGGTGAGTCAAAATCAGAGACATCCTACCGAACGGTCCAGATGGTAACGTGGACAACTTTGGAGGGGCAAAGAGTAGGTACGTGGACTATATTCATTCGGCCGACCATCCTGACAGAGGTTTTCCAGGGTTTCTCTGGGTTTCACCTGGCAAATACTGGAATGATGCCTTAAGAAAGATTGTACAATAAGATCTTCATTCTCTACCTAACTCATTCCGGCCTGAGCCAAAGATGCCAAAAGGGCTTGAATATATTCAAATTAGGATACATTCTGATTACTGTATACTCTGAAGAAAATGAGTATTAAATATTCTCGGATGGTTGCTGTAGTGGACTTTACCGTTCATCCTCAAGACAGCCATCTTGCATTCATTTCGAGAATCTAAAATGGGAAAGGTGATGAGATAACTGGTGGAATGAAGAATGTGTTTTTCCACTACACAACCAACATGCCACGAACATGGATCGAACAGACGACCTCTAGCACCAGACAGAAGTGCTTTACCATTAAGACACCGTCGCCCCGAAGGACCCCTTTTACGACGTCTTAGGTAAATCCAAGATGGCTGAAAGACATTACTATAGCACCAAAATGTATATCTTAACCTTCTAAATATTCTACAGTTTCCACATTTCTAAGTCTTTTCTTTCAGAAGGACCTTCATTTTCTATGTCTCCTCTACGTAAGGAATAAGGAGAAGATGAGAACTAGTAAATTCTAACGAGTGTTTAGAATGCTTCCTAGCATATTCTAGATACCTGTGTAGCGGAGAAATCATGTTTTGAACAGCACATCATCATTCAATCCAGGAAATGGAGTCCGTAACGGTTTTTAATAGACCAACCTGCATTTTGCAAATAACTTTGCAATAAATGATGGGATTAAAGTACAGTTTTTTAACCTACATCAGCTTCTCTCAGCCGATTTTATTCGACATTTTCCTTTTCTCATATGAGCGGGTGACTCACATGAGTAATTAACTTATTTATAACAAGTGCTTTCTTGTCACTTTTAAGAAGTTACAGCGATGGGTACATAACTTTTGACGTATGACTATGTCTATCTGTATACTAGACATGGTGGATGGGAATTGTAACATAATGTCACGAAAAGAGTAAACTTGTCACGAAATGGTTGGAGTTCTGTAAAGCAGCAAGTGATAAGAAATTCAGTTCGTTCGAGAAACCAGTTCATCGAGAACTTGTTTGTTGCAAAGTTCACCTAGTTCGCAAACGAACTAGATCATTTAGTTCATGAAGAAGAATATCTCATTATAGCAGCACAACGGCTTTGATTTGTTGTGTTTGATAACAAATATTTAGAATCTAAATAAAAACAATTCATTATCTTTAATAATTATAAAACAAAATTAAATACCTTCTTTAAAATTTATTAGTTTTTGCCTACAAGATCCTAATTAAATATATTTTTTTCACTTCCCTAACGATCCCCCTGTACCAATCCAAAAGCTTCCTCATTTGCAGAAAAGCTCATCTTTCTTTAAGTTACTAAAACAACAAAAATCGATGCATCCTCACAGTATAGATAGGTAAAAAAGAAATGTTATTTAGGTAAAAGGAACTTTTGAAGCTAATTTTTTACGTTACTATTTCATTATAAGTAAATACCGTAACCTAATATACAAGTATAAAAATACTAAACCTATAATGTATATTGACATGACAATCATGAAATATGGGCAGAGCTCATATATGGTGGAATATTGTGTTATGGCTCGTATAAAAGCGACATGTCAAGATGTAATCTCTAACGGACACAAACAAGATAATAATGTGGGTGGGGGGATCATCCTGATCATGAAACGCCACAGAAGTGACCAACCGTGCAGTATCGTGTAAGCTCTATCACCCCTTCACTATTTAATCAACGGTTACAACACAAGAGAAAGACTAGTCCATTAAAATGATAAGCGGAAAGTGTACGCGAGTATGCAATGCTTATTTACAAGGTTCCTATTCTACCATAACACCCAAATGATTCAATAAGGCAAAATATTGTAGCAACATTATTTTGGTTTTCACAGAAACCGTTGTAGGAATTCTAATTTTTAATCAAGGCTATGTTTTCGATGGAGAATGCGGAAATTGTAATAAATATTGTATATTGATTCTGGTTTAGAATTTATAGAGACATTTAACCCTCAAGAAACTATATTTATTTAAAAACCAGTGGTGTATGTATATATTTAAAAAACTTAAATTATAAAACTTCTGTTAAAAATTTGCATAGTCTAACTATCATTATAGGCTAACAATCTATCTGACGGAATATTCGTTGGGAAATTTTCGGTCACTTCCAAATCTTGCACAGGCCAATAAGATCTAGTTTTATAATATAAATATCTCTACAATCGATGCATTGTTTATCTAAACTTAATGCATTAGAAATCTTTACAGTCAGCAAGAGAACAGACGATGCTTTCGGAAAGCCCATTCGTGATTTAGAAACAGAGGAGTCCAAGTTAAGGTTTCGAATGCTTATTTATTGGAACGCGTGCGAGGTATTCCTTGAACATAAATAATTGTATGGCTTGTAAACGTAATTACCTATAGCTCCACCACGAAGAGGATATCTTTATTGAAATCTGAACTACTAATACACAGTGAAATGTTTTTTCTTTTTCTTCACTGTGTGAAAAGAGCGAAAATTTATCTCAACTTGGCTATGCGCAATTCCAAATAGAATCCCATAAACACCATACGTGATTAGAAACAGACATGATCGAATATGCTTAAAATGATGTTAGAAATTAAAAAAAAAAGTATTTGTCTCACAGGCACTGAATGTGTGACTCTTGTGTCATGTGGTAGGCATCAAGCCAATACTCTCACACACATGACGCACGTTTGCACAAATCTATAGAAATGAATGAACGAATGCAGATTCTTAGGAAAGAGAGGTACGTACAAACTAAGTTTGACGTAGCCTCATAAGAAAAATCACACAGTTAGATTTGGCGATCTCGGTGGTCACATGCACAAGTTTTGTCATTCATTCTTATTTACATTTTACCCTTCGCTTGCTTCGACTGCCTCAGCTGTTCCGGGTAGTAATGCGATATACCACAGAAGCCAATATAGAAATTCTATGAGCTGCTGCTAGTCCTAATAACAGTGCGTAAAGGCCTCCGCTACTAATATATACTCCGCTACTACATTGCTTTCAACATCGAGATTAATCATCCTGACTGAGTGTTTTAGGATTTCTCTATTTATCAAGGAAAATACTGGATGGTATATAACCAAAACACCTTGTCTCGGAAAAGTGATCGCGTGGAACACCATCTCTCAGATAGGGCTTAGGACAAAGGTTTCCGTTCACCCTTAAGGTTAGTTCTGAACAACGATCTCCAAATCAAGATTTCAGCGCTATCTTCGTATGTCTCTATTGTTTTTTTCTTCTTTTTTATCGTTGCACGAAATTGCAATTTTACTTATACAAATGAAAGTCTAGAGAGTTCAAAGTTTGAAAGAAGAAAGTTCATATCCATTTCAAAAGTTAAATCTTTACCGATCATTTATTTCCTTTTGTGTTCATTGTTGAAATTGCTTCATTTTCATTGGTTTGTATAAACACTACAACAATCAAGCGATTTCAACAATTAACAAGAAAGAAAATAAAACCTCGTTACGGATTAAACTGTTGAAATAATTATAAACTTTCTTCCCTGAAAGTTTGAACTCACTAGGCTTGAATTTGTAGGAGCAGCATTGAAATTTTGTGCGACGGTAAAAATACATTAGACATATAAGGAGGCAGTGCTGCCATCTTTTGTTGGAGATCGTTGCTCTACACAAACTTTAAAAGAATATAGTTAAAAAAAATAGCCAGCTTCAAGATCTTGCTGACTTGAAGAAAATCCTGAGATAATTATAAACAATTGTTCTTTAATAAGTTAACTAAAAGTCAGAGGTACTCTTATAAGACTAAAGATTATAGAAAATATTTGTACAATAATACATAACATAACGGTTGTGTAATAAGATATACGAATGGACATTTCTGTTTGCACCGTCCTTATATATTTTACAACTTGTTTGTGTACATCAGATTAAATAATATATAATGCTTTTGAAATTTCAGCGCTACGGTTTTCCGTTACGTAGAAATATAGCATGAAATACTGAGAATTCAATCTCCTACGTCATACAATGAAAATCATCATCTGATTGGTTTGACGTAATCAATTCGAACTATTTCCGTAGCTATATTATGCTTCTTTCTATGTTACGTTCCTTATTCAAAAGTTTGAAGACGAAAAAACAAAAAAGAGAAAGAACATTTACATCATCACTTAACGAAATAATTACTGTACAAATCTGCAGAACACACTTCAATAAGTAAAAACACCAAAACATGTTTTTAATAACAGAAAATGCTCGAAACAATGACAGGGGTCAGTCTTAACTTGCAATGCTCTTCTTATCGGTAGTTCGTGTCAATTCGCATGTCTTGACAATTTGGCACATTTGGTTACCGCACGCAGCTTTTAACGTTTTATACTTTCACCTAAGGTTGTTCGAATCCTATCAAGGGCCGTGTTTTATTTTACTTAACGAAACTCAAGAGTAACTTCAATGGAATAGCTTCAATTTACATTTTTATTTCTTACATGCTTTTATTATTATTTTTTACATCGACATATTAAAACTATTCAGTATATTCACGGGCTACGAGTAGTACGTTAAATTGTTAACAGATGGCAGTAACGAGAACTATTAATTTATATGATTTTAAGTTCTTGAAAAATGCTTCACTAGCGTTCATTAAAAAAGTATACGATTGTCGGGTGTAAAATCCCACAATTGTTTTACAGACAAAATTGGTAATTCTTTTTAAAGAGTTCTAACGAGCATTTTTAGAAATATCTTATGATTTATTCATGAAAAAAGAGCTGCTATAGATTAGTGTTGAAGCTATCTAAATGTACCAATATCTTAAAGAAGTATTAAAAGTGAAAATCAATTTTAAATGAATAAAACGAACTAAATGAGGTGTTAAGGCATACAGAAACGCTATTCACCAGTTATACTATTTCTTTCGATCCATTTTTGTTATCTCTTGTTAACAATACTAACAAATCAAATACCATTTGTATGTTAATGGCAAGCAGTCGGCAGACTGATTACGTCATAACATGGCGGCGCCCGATTAAGCGCAAGGCTGAGACTGTTTTGAAGCAAGGCGTTATTACTCTTGATAAAATGCATCACAGAAGGAAAAGAAAATGTTTTCTGTAGTCAACTTTAACAGAAGAATTTTTTATTGCAATAAAAAATACTACCGGAAATGTCCATTGTATAAATTCTGTTTCAGTACAATAACAGTTCGACACCTGAGCATGATATTGTCTTTTCTCGAAGATTTTAATAGCGGATGCGACAATCCAATCATCAGACGTCGAATTGTTAATTGTACTGAAACATACAATTTATACAATTCGTATATCTTATTGCACAACATTATATTATGTTTTATTTTTGGCCAATTCGAGATAAAGAGTCCATTTTGGCCAAATTGTGCCACTGTTTGGTAAAATCAGGAAAATGGAAAAAGTGCGTTATTTCCCTGTGGCCTGTGTTACTTTTATAACTTTTTGTTTCTAGGAACACATTTTTGAAGACTGTTGTTCTATTGAAACGTTAACTATTCTTAAGCACTCAGACATTTGTTTCATTTCTATCTTTATGTGATCATCTTGTTTTCCTTATATGCAAACCAAACCTCAAAGCCACACGTATAGTAAATGTTACATAATCAGGCATTGCAATTGGAGAATTCATTTAATAGACTTACATATACAAGTGTACATTTGTTATTTTCTACTTCACCCAAATCTGCCTTCAAGATACTGGAACGAAACCAGCTTCTAAACGTGCTCCAGAAAATGTTTTAAAAAAACCATTCGACATTAAAATCCGTGCAACCGTTCAAAATTTATACCTGAAAAAATAGAAAAAGATTACATACAACATACATTGAATAAAGAACTTCTTGTATTTCTAAGTTGGTTAAACATTTTACGCTATTGGATTTTGGAACCTTCAATACTCCGACGCACTAGTTAGTCTATGAAATTATAACTTAGGAAACATGAAACTCTTGGAGTAAACGAGATCACTTTTTCCAATAATCTGTCTTGTCTTCGTTCCACCCAATACAAAAGTAAATTCAGTTATTTATTTCTAAGACTTCTTGCAATTATTTTCCAGTTCCCTAATTATCTTCCAATGCTTTTTATGGCGAAAAGAAATATGAGACTAATCAGATACGATGCTCATTTGTTTTACGATAATCTGTTCCCTTGTATATGCTTCCAAAATGTTGATCTTCCAACGATGAACACTTGAATAGCCGAAACCAAAAGGAAATTTGCAAACATTAAGATCGGAGAATCAAAGATACAGACAGATAAAGCGAGAGAGCGATCGAGAGATGAGAGAGAGAGAGAGGTGGAGGGAGAGAAGAGAAAAGTTAAGATTTTGGAGATATAAAGCGAAACACTCTCACCTTAATTAAATCTTTTCCACTCTATACTTCTCTCTTCAGATGCTCTCTATTTCCTTTGCTTTTCCTCTTTGAAACGTTACAAGGCGGATAAACAGCATCTCACCCGGCATTTTCCCGCTTTTCGCCTAACGTTTGGAGAAGAAAATGTTTAAAATGGTCTTCTACGTTCCATAAAATCGCTTCTCATTTGTGGTTTAATACAAAACGACTTTGATGGTTAACAACTCGCTGCCAAAAACGCCCACAATCACTCCTGTTTTATTGTTACCAGTCTTGTAAGGATGAATGAATTGAAAGTACGATTTTATAGGACTGAATCAATTATTCACTGCCTAAACACATCTGTTATAATTCATCTTTTGTGTTCTTCTCAATGTTGCAAAGTTGATGAAGAGATAGTTTGTGTTTCTTTCGTCATTTTGTAATTTATACAATTTGTTTTTGAATCATTCTAAATTAATTTAGGGTCTGTTTGCTCTTGAAAGTCTGAGACAATGCTAAATAATCTTCTAACGTCCTTTCCTTCATTCAGGTAACATTGTTTCCTGAATTGATGATATGCTGTTTTCTTAATTCATTTAATGTTGCTTCTTTCGTTCAATTAATTGTTTCTTTAATTCATGTAATGTTGTTTCCTTAATTCGTGTAAAGTTGTTTCTTACTTCATGTAATGGTATTTTCCTAATTTGTGTATTTTTCTAATTTCAAGAAAGGGTTCTATAATTTAATGTAATATTTTATCATAAGTCATGTAAGGTTGTTCTCTTATGTAATATAGTATTGTTTCTTTCAAACTTCTTAATGTTATTTATTAATTTATTTTAGTTCTGGTTCTATTCACTAGAAAGCATTTAGTTCAGTTATTGAGGATTCTTTACATCATAAGTTTTAGTAGATTTTAGTTTCTTAACAGCTAAGTTTAGCCGTGACGTAGATAAGGGGCCATGCAGGTATCGCCCACGTCTGCCATATCGGGACAGGCATAAGCGATAGTGCAGGTATCGCCCACGCCTAACATATCGAGATAGGCATAAGCGATTGTGCAGGTATCGCCCACGCCTGCCATATCGGGATGGGCCTAAGCGATAGTGCAGTTATCGCCCACGCCAGCCATATCGGGACGGGCCTAAGCGATAGTGCAGGCATCGCCCACGCCTGACATATCGTGACAGACCTAAGTGATAGTGCAGGCATCGCCCACCGCCCACGCCAGCCATATGGGGACGTACCTAAGTGATAGTGCATGTATCGCCCACACGTTTATATTATCTCAAAAGTATATTGATGATACATCTCGGATTTCATTGTTCACACAGTCACCAATTCATATAGCAATCACACAAAGATTCTGAGTCTAAAATACTTAAAGGATGATATTTGTGCCCGAATAGTGTGATCCAATACCAGGGAAATACTTGCATTAGAAGGCTAATAACAGAGTACGCGGGTAACATAATTATTTAGGAACTGTGGGTAATACGTGTACTTTATACCCTGCTAATATGAGTGCTATATACATTGTTTACCTATAAAAGTATGATACTCGAATGCTTGGATACCTAAATAAATTAGTCATTAATAATGGTGAGTACCTCATCAAACTGCAACCTTAAGCAATAAATGTTATTAAAAATTAAGTATTAAAAGATGAGTTAATTCAGTATCTTGCAAATGAACTTCGTTAAAAACTTGAAATAGCCTGTTTAATGAATTTGAGTGCGCATGTGTCAATAATGTTTGAAATGCTGTAAGTCCATATTTTACAAGGTGAACGAAAACAAGTTGGAGACAATAATATTGGAGCTTTTAGTAATTTATTAAATCAAAAGATACTTTAATTTTCGTGCAAATTTCATGCGTCGATATTAGCACACAACGAAACGCGGCATTGCAAATAGTGTCGATTTTGTAACTGAATACTAATTCTGTTTGTTAAGAAGGAAACACGTTTGCTACTGTTAATCCGTAACTGGGTTGAAAATCGCTTAAACGTACATTTCCGTGCCACTAGCATTTGTAAATACACCTGATTAAATGTCCAAATAGAGATATATTTGTAACTCAGTAGTATTTAACCGAGCTAGGCTTTTACTTTAAAAATATTGAAAATTTATACAAGGTCCATCGCTACATCCTGAACCCCGTTCTACCCCTCACCACTGCCTTAACATCGTGAATGATTGGACATCTGGATAAAATGATAATTGAATACCTCGGTGCAGAAACGTGTCAAGTCCATTTTCGTTTGAAAAATGAAATCTTACTTGCATTTGATATATGAAATTATGCCGCACCTCTGGGTGAGGAAATCAGTCATGTTCAACCTCAATCAATCTTCAAATGATTAAAAAAGGACTAGTCTACTTCGCTGATTCGTGTAAAAACCAGGGAACCGAAAGTTTTCTGGTTTCTCCCGTGAAATTCTTATTTTTGGACTTGACTCGTTTTGCATCAATTATTCTTCACTTTTAGTGTATTTTAGCAGGTGTTTTTTCTAAAAAAAAAGTGGATTTTATGACATTTCATATTTGTATATATTATACGTGTCTATAAAACCATTCACAGTCATACCAATCTACTATAAATATTTACGAGACCATCATACGTATGTATAATAGTGTGTAATCGTTTTTGAAAAACCCGAGAGCTAATGGTACTTGATGTTATTCCACATTCCGTTCTCTCTTGGCGTATAATTTGCTTTCTTGTAAGGTTAATGTAAAACAACGATCTTCAACAAAAGATGGCAGCACTACATCCGTATATTTCTAATGTATTTTTATCTTTGCACGAAATTTCAATGCTGCTCCTACAAATCCAAGCCTGGAGAGTTCTAACTTTCAGGAAAGAAAGTTCATAACCAATGCAAGAGTTTGATCAATGACCACTTTTTTATTTACTTTTTGCTTCTTTGTTGGAATCGCTTGATTATTGTGGTGAATATCAAACCTATAACAATGAAGCTCTTTCAAAAATGAACAAAAGTAAAATAAAAAGTCGGCATTGATCGAACTCTTGAATTTGTTATGAACTTTCTTTCCTGAAAGTTAGAACTCTCCAGGCTTGGATTTGTAGGAGCAGCATTGAAATTTCGTGCAAAGATAAAAATACATTAGAAATATACGGATGTAGTGCTGCCATCTTTTGTTGAAGATCGTTGTTTTACATTAACCTTACAAGAAAGCAAATTATACGCCAAGAGAGAACGGAATG
>JAGDQP010043031.1:0-16351 GCA_022664845.1 Lepisma saccharinum
GGGTTAGTTTTACTGATTGTTATATTTTACCATAGATATGTGAGTAAACTTACGTAACTTTACATTGTTTTCTTTCCAGCTCCTCTCCGCGGGTATGCTCTTGTGGAATTTGATTACTGTTACTACTACTACTACTACTTGCAGTCCTATGCTATTGTATTCCTACGTGTACACGTACCTTATTACCCTTTTCCGGGTCCCTTTTCTACCTGAGTTGATCAGTTGTTCGTAGTGGTATTGGTGTTGGTGTTTTACAAAGGCTTTTGATGCGTTGATCAGGTGTTCGTGTCTTACTCCAGCTTTTGGAATTCTGAAACATATGAAATCATAATTTAGTCTATTATACCAGCTTTTGTGTACGGGTGGGACGAATTTATTTTTTTTATTACTACATACCTTTAGCTATTGCCCTTTATTCCCGCTAACGTAGATGGCTCTCGTAGATTTATGTTATGTTATCCTTGCAGGTTCTCGGTAGTGTGCGTCCTTAACCTTCTCTCTGAAAGGATACCACACAATGTGTTTTAACGTTATGTCTCGTACTACATCCTTAAGTACATAGCTAGATTTTTTTACACCTTCCCTATCTATGTTTTTTTACCCTTTTTAGAATCCTTGTTTAAATACATTTTTATAGACACATTGAGATTTTATGATATGTTCCATCTTTGAACCCTCTTCTCTCCTCCTTCTCCTCACTACGTACACCCAGCACCCTGGCGACACATTCATCGCATTTAGGTAGTATTATTACATAGCGGTTAATGTTGCCCTTCTGGGGGTACGTTGTAAATATCAATCCAAATCGTTTCTCTCAATACTTGTAATATAACATAGCATAAACTGGTATTCTAAATCAAAAGCATTGTTATCCAAAATAGCTCTAAGAATTATTTATGGATTAAAAGAAATTCAACAATTAAATATTTTTTCTTCCATCATGATTACATAAATAATTATTACAATCCATGATGAGGATTTTGAGTTATAACATTTTAAGTTTACAAAATGGAAATGCTGCAATGTTACCTTCAACATAAAGCTCTGGCCGACACCTTCCCGATAATAATAAACAAGTATTACAATAAAAACATAAACATGTGTTTACTTCCAGTTGCTGCTAAAAATAAAATTAAATTGAAGGAAGGGATGGATTATTCAAAGTGTATATAAAGCACGTTTCTTACAGTACTAGAAATTGAATTTAAAAACAGAAAGGAAAATACATAAAGTTAAAAATGAACTGTAGGCGATTTGCGGTTACCACACACTACAGTGAATAATCGTATGAGTACAAAAAGAAAGAGAAGTACCATGAATTAAAATCTTATTTGAAATAATAAACATCCATAGAGATAAAAAAATGTTATGTTATTGTTACATAAATTACATTGCAAAAACTCAAAATGACAACTAAGGACAGCTCGGATTTTGGTGAACATCCAACACTTGTTCAGTGTTGCAGTCTTTTTTGGGAACCTGAAAGTTGCGAGGAGGGTCGATTTCATGAAGATGTGCAGTCTTCTCTCCTCCTTATTTCCACTACGTACATTCTGAACCCGTTTACCATCGTTCCTCCGCGCATTGACATTAACTACAAGTGTAAATGATTGACTTGTCCATTTTTCCCAACTTTTGAAAAATTCGAATCGCCCTATCTCAAATTCGAGTTGACCTACGTTGTACGTACTATTAATTTCGTTCTTAGACTTCTGAACCTATTTGTTCCATGTGTCAAGTTTTCGAATTTTCTCGAAATTTGACACTTCGAACCCTCGTATCTCGAGAACCGTTCGAGCTAGAGCAAATTTGACCCAAAATTTCGAACCCCCCTGGCGACGACCCAACCCCCGTACATTTGGTCTTCCGGACCTATATACAAAGTTTCAAGGTCCTCGGACCATTTTCAAATTTCAAATTTCAAAACGTTCAAACCTTGAACCCTCCTTGTTACCACTACGTACATTCTGAACCCGTTTACCATCGTTCCTCCATGCATTAACATTAACTACAAGTGTACATGATTCACTTGTCCATTTTTCCCAACTTTTCAAAAATTCGAATCGGCCTAACTCGAATTCAGGTCAACCTACGTTCTACTATCATCTGGTCTTTAAGATTGGTAATTGCAACCGACCTTGTGAAACATTCTACAATTACGTTGCACTTATATTTGTTAGTACATACCTCTGTATTGTTTTCTTTCCGTTCCAATGTTCACTCTTATCACTGTTCACTAGTTCACTAACCGTCTCACAATAACTGCATGTTGCTTGCGATCAACATTATCTTCCCTGTTGTCCTGACCACTCCCCCTCAACCCATCCTGTCTCTGATTAGTTAACAATCTTACGTTTTCTGTTCTCTCCTCCCATCCTGTTAAGAAGCTACCTGAACCTTCCCCCTTCCCGGTTGCCAGCTACCATCCTTTCTCTTCCTACTTTTTTTTTGTTGCAAAGCGGACCCATTGATGATACACTTCGTATGACGTCCCATTTTTTTTTACGGTATTTGTAATTCAATAGTGTTCTTTCAATTTCAGTTGCGAGGTCGTCTTCTGTGCTAAGTCGGAGGGTCTGACACGTTTCAAAATCATGCTACTCCCGTACATCGTTGGCTCCCTATTCATGGAATCCTATTTTTATAAAGAGATAAAGAAATCGTTTTGTGCACCACAGATAAGCCGTCTCTACGACCATCTTTCTAAAGAGAGGTACCGCTCTTAGAATTGCATGATGGATTATCATCCTAACTGACATCGCTTCTAGACCTACCATACGAGACACTTGTAGGCATTGAATATGCTTGACAACACCAGTAATTTCAAATCATCTGTCATTCCATTATATATCATGACCAACCGTTATGGCTGGTAGCTTCTTAACATCATGTATTGTTACGCATCTTCAACTGTGTCATCCATCATACAACTCTTAACAATACTGCTGACAGCTACTGTTAAAAGTCACAAGCTTAGCCCATTCAACCGTCACGCAGAATCATTTATTAGTCCCACATCATAAATCCTCACATTGTGTGCAATATTCTTACATGTCAGGTAGACATCGTCTTTTAAAGGATTATCCATTTCTCTATTTCAAAAGGCACGCACAGATTGGGCTCGCCTTTTCCTTCTACCATTGTTCAAGCAGAGATTCAAAGCGTTCTTTCAAATCTTTATTATCCACCTTTTCATGCCTAGTTCTATAACAAGTCAAAATCATACGTACATGCTTCATCCGTCAAGCCTTGTCACTTGCCCCGCTGACAATCGTTCTATCATTCTATAGAAATTCAAAGCGCTCAGTTAAATTAAAACCCGTTCTTACATCCTTTCCTAAACCATGAGTCGTTCGCATTGTCATATTTCATCCGAAACATTAATTCTCCTCTGAGACCTTAATCTTGTCATTGAAGCTCATGTCCTTTTCAAACACAACTGCCTTCCTAACACCGCTTTGTCCAGATAACGCGCCCAATAAACCATTCGTCATTCTCAACGTCTGATATTAAAGTATTCGTCTCATTCTAAGGTCACGTCTAGTTATATTCATGTCTTACAGGTACATGGACATCATCCATCAACCAATGCTAGCATCTAACGAACCCTTTGTGACATTAATCTTTACAAAACCTATCGCAATCTCTCTTCATCTGCCTTTCATCGTGGTCAACTGACTGCCTTGGCGCAAGTGAGCAGATAAGCCGATTACACCGTCACGTACGACCATATAGCATTTCCCAATGAATAGAAGGCATTAAACCAAGTAGGACAAATACGGTAAAATTCCTTTGTTCAACAAAACATTGTAAAGTCTTCTATGCCCTAGTATATAGTCACCCACCATTGTAGCGGCACCGCTTTGTTCATGTCAAACTGACAGCACCTGTCAAAAGTGACGAGATAAGCCGATTAAAACGTCAAGCAGGACCATTTATCATCCTCACATCATTAATCTCTCCATTGTGTACAATAATCCTACATGACAGGTGAACATGGCCGTTTTGCGAACAATAGAGGCGGTATTACAAAAATCACCCATAAAGTGGGCCACCCTCTACTGACTTTTCCACGTCTATGCTGAAAATGTAATAACTTCCTTATTCATTCATTACGGCCTTAGTCAAACGGTTCTGACAGTGGAAGTCCATTCAACGGTTTGAAGCGCAAATCACCAATAGCTGGAGGTTCCGTCATTAGAAGTTCCCCAGCTCATGAGGACGTTACTAGAAATTCACTTTTTCAAGCGGTTTTGGAATCTTCGTTAACTTCTAGCATAAGTTCTGTTTCACATAATATTGTAAAATAGTTTCAAAAAATTCCGAAAATAAGCAAACGAAAATTCATGTTAAACTTTTCTTTGCCGTAAAGGAAACACTCAATTTAATTTGTAAATTCCACTATTTTTTTTTTTTTTTTTTTTTTTTACACTTCAAATACTCAAGAAGCAATTGCCGATTAATGACTCACAATTATATTCAAGACTGTAGGTGGAGGTGGGGAGTCGACGAGAAGCACAAATAAGTTTATATAGCTTAGGGTGGACCCTATGACAACGTAGTAAAGTGGCAGTAGTCTGACTTCTTTAAGTAAAGAAAAATAACCTAATGAAAAAGATTCTGCTAGCTTTAGAGTAAAAAAATTTAAAAACGAAATCCTAGTCACCGTGAACTTAAAACTGTAATAAGGTTTTCTCTGCCTCTTTTGGTTGATACTGTAATTGCTTCAGATGGAGGAAACTAACAAAATGAGGAGGATCTGCCAGTTTCAGGGTAGCGCCAGATATGAAATGGCCCAGTAAATCGAAGGCTATGAATTCAATTCAGAAATCGTTTTTTTTTCTCTGCAAGCCTTTATTGAAAGAGTAGCATAAAATCTCAAAACGTAGAAAGCTATAATCAATGGAAACGACCTGCTTTTACAATCACCAGATTAAAAACGACGCGATGCATAGATTCCACTGAAAAAAATCTAAATTAAGGCTTATCTCCAAAACCTTATATCTCTTTGATAATTTACATGTTTATATGGCTACTTTCAAGAGTACAAGAAAATCACTCCCCCATTGGGAATATAAGGGTGTCTTTACACCAAGGAAACTAGAAACCTTCTTGAAGCAACCATAGTTTCTCAGGAAGAACGTTTACATTACAGAAACTGATTTCAGTTAGTTTTCCGTATCCAGAGCAGTGAATTTACATTTATGCTGTTGGATTTGCTATACTGAGACCAAGGCAACTGCGAACTGATCGGAAACCCAAATCAGAGCAAACTGGCATGTTAAGTTTCATCGGAGTCATAGTATTTTCGTTTCCTACGCATTGCATGGCAATCACCTTGCTGTTTCCTTCTCGTGAAGTACTACATTTATTTCTTCGTCAGCAACTTGTTTTGCAATTTCCAGTTTCTTTGGTGTGAAAGTGCCGTATGACCCCGAGGAAACTTTAATCCGTCAGTTTCCTCTAATTTGGGTTTTCGAGGAATTGCCTGCTGTCTTGGTCTCAGTTTGACAAATCCAAGAACACATGTGTAGTTCTAGTTCACTGTTCAGGATCACGAAAATTTACTGCAATCAGTTTCTTGTGAGTTTCTTAAATGTGAACGGGAAACTGGTTGCTTCACAAAAAAATTCAATACTGCTTCCAGTTCCTGGTTTGTAGTTTGCTTGGTATGGTAATTTGATCGCGTACCTCTGTTCGACAAACCTTATAGTCAGAATCGCCCTGCATAAGCATACCACAGTGCCCGATTTGTAAGGCAGGATGGTTGTGATCCCCCCCACCTCTCTATAAATCATCCCTAGATCTGTTTTCTGAACTACTCGTCTAGTCTGGGATATGGAGGGAGTATTTATTTTACGTGCCTGAGAAATTCTTCCCGTCTCAATATAGTACAAATCAAACACTGGCTTATCGTGTCGTTAAATAATCTGAGGTGAACGATCTTTGCCACAGGTCTGCGTAACCACAATAGTAGTAAATTTTGTGGCGCACTTTTCTTCTTTGTTTAAAAAAAAAAAAAAAATCTTACGATAATATTAAAAACAAACCTGCCCATCTGTAAGTACGTGCTGCTTTGCAGGAGGTTTAAACTTACAGATACTTCTTTCCTTCGGATAAGAAAGAACATGGGAACCAATCTAATTAAATCGAGCTAGTGCAAACTGCTCTCAGATTTCGTACGTGCCTATGGTCAAATATATTTTGTTGACACTCTTATCTCAGTTAGACTTATCCATCCATCAGCAATGACATAATTGCCTTAAGCTATGCACGTCGTACAAAGCACACCAAAGATAAAAACAGATTCGAAAGTATTTGTTATGTTTCTCTCACACCTAATTCTTATTGGTTCTTTTCTTTGTTCTTCAAATGTTGTCTTTGAGATTAATATTCTTTATTTTATCAGATTTAGCTTCTTTATTTTGGTTCTTTTTTTCAGAGGAAAATTGCATTCTGAGTATCTTTTACAAGATATCTCACAGTAAACCAATTTTATGTGAAGTAGGAATTTTATATCATTACTATATTATCTAATAAAATAGAAATATTATCTTGATTATAAAGATACCATTTCATAGTTAGAAAAGTTGAATTAAAATATAAGAATATAATAAAACTTTAAAATATAAATAATTAATCTATAAACAATTATTGTTAGTATTTCTTCACCATGTTGCTTGTTAGTTTTCTGATGATATTCGACAGAATAATTTATTATTCTCCATTTGTCACGCCTTTGGTTTCCTTTAAGTTTCAGAGTAGATCTTTCTGCATTACGTTTATCTATGAATTGTGCTCGTCTGCTAACTCTTCCCCTTTTCCTTTAACCACACGTTCAACCAATGCTGTAACACCAGGTTGTTCCGAAATAAATAGCCGTTTTCAACAGTCACACTACTATCAAGGTACGGAAAGGAGCGAACATAATAGTCTCCGTTGCAGGAACCAACGATTCACACAGGGAGAAAATTTTTCCTAGGATTTAAGGACGTAACCTCCTTAAATCCGTAGGTTCCCTCCTGCAATAATGAGTTGGCGAGGATAGTATGACGGACGTAGCAAACAGCATTACCGAGCATGTGTACTGTTAACTGCTGTTTGCTCCTGCCTGGCATGCTAATTGCAGACGCCAGCTTATGACGTGATTTTTAATGACGTCATGAAGTTATTTGCACTCACATGCCAGTACGTAGCCACCGTCCTGCCTGCCTGTAGGGAAACCCAGGCTCGTAATGAGGGCTGCTCCTTACGTACTGGCAATCCAGCTGTCGTGGTTGTAGGTTCCCTCCTGCCTGGCAGAACGGTCCGTACATCGTGTACACGAGTTACTTCCAGACTGTATAGATGTATCAGACGGAAAGAATGGATGATGCACCTGTATCGGAAGGTCATGCTTTTCCATACGTTGAAATTAATAACTTCATTCTAGAGCATAATGCCCCGAGAAGTAAACTGCAAATATTCGAAATTTAAGTATTTTATTCTTTCATAAACCAAACGTTAAATCCGATTAATGTTAGTATCTGCATCGATAATCTAACTTCTTATCTTATAAACTATTCTACAATAACTGATTGCACACATTTGGCTTTTAGATATGAGCAGTAACATAAATGCATTAAGAAATCTTTAAATTATCACATATGCTAATAATATTAATCGCGTTGCCTTTTGTGTTTGCTTTAAAACAGATCTCCCATGCACAATAATTATAGTTTTAGCTTTTGGTTATAAACAAAACTGTGCTGCCATCTCGCGAGCTACTTGTAATACACCACAACAACTTGCAACACATTTAACATTTCGCAACGCACTTAACCTTCTCCTGCTAGACTGTGTCTCCTGCTGTACTTGCATGCAAACGTTCCCAACATTGATACGAGCAGTGTACATCATTATAGTGTTACTGCAGGCAGCTCCTGCTATTACGTAGGAAAGTACCTTTTGTAATGTATATACTGATTTCTCCTTCTTTCATTCTTGGCAGGAGGTTCCATCCTGCTTGCCTGTGTTCCTATATGACGTCACTTTATTCATTTTACATGTCGGCAGGATATTCCGTTATGCCAAAAATTGTGGCATGGAGAAACAACAGGAAGACGTAGGAAACATACGTAACAAAGACTTTTTCCACTTGGCATTACTTGTAATGCACTCACCACTAATCGCCAATTTCGTTGAACGTGGGTTACTTACGTATTACGTATGTTCCGTACGTATTAACGTACGCAACCTACGTAATACTGCAAATGTTACATTTACATTATTGGGAATGTAAGCGTTTTTCTCAGTGCAAGACTCTCAATCTCCTTCCTGAAAAACATGTATCCCTATAAGCAATGAAGTTCCTAAAGGCACATTTTGCACTATCTCAGTTTTTGAACACCCTATCTTTCACGAAGTGACTTGGAAGCATAAGCATATGGTAGTATATTGGTTCTACGTCTGCCGAATAACGGGGATGCAGGAGTACATCATGTCAGTTCATCCAGATTCTGTTTTGTAATTACGTGAGGTTTAGCATTCTGTGACCAACGGCGGCTGCTTTTCACATAACTGCTGGAGCATTTCCTTAATTTATTAACAGTACGTGACAGCAGTAGTGGTTTCAACAGGGTCAAAGAACTTCTAAAGGAGAACACCCAGTGCTGGCAATCACGCTAACGACAAAATCTTTTATGAAGTCACTTCCGTTTTGGAAAGTGTTTGGGGATATCACTAACGTTCAACCACAGCCCACTTTGCTTGCGATTATTGCATAGAATCCACTCATCACACGTCACAATACTTTGGATTATGGTTCATTGTGGCGATGAACCAACACATTGATTCTGACGATGTGTGAAACACGGAGCTTTTCGATGGTAGTAATTTTTTTTCATTGTCAATGACATAAACTTGTGAAAATTAGTAGAAAAGAAGAGAGAGAGTAAGTTGTCCATTCATTACGATGGATAAGTGATATGACAGGTTAGGTTAGATTTCATTCCATTAAATTATAAAGATATGTGTTGTTAATTTGATACTAGACAACTATATACAGCGAAATGTATTTCTCTACGTAACTCAATTGGGAAGAGGAACGGTATTCTGGTTTAGACAGTCTGAAATTGACAGATATAAAGGAATCTGTTGCAGTAATAGATTCTGTATTAACAACGTTACAAACAGAAACGTTTCTAACGTTACTATAATGAAACAGAAGAAAAAAACATTAAATACGTATTTGTCATTGTTAATCTTAAAAATAAAAGTCATAGTCAGTATGTGTGTGTGTATCCAAATCCATGCCATGTATACCAAATTATAAATTCTGTATTTAGCTCATGTAACCTCAAGTGCACCATAGAGTAGTGTTTCCCAACCTTTTCTCGAATCGCGGGCTCTCTGAGGTCAATGATAATTCATTGTGGCCTCTCTGTTGTACACCACTGCAAATGAGGAAAATATATACAATAATTATTGAAGATAATTATGATTTTTTTTATTGTGCCCGATACATTTTACATATAAGAAAACAATGACTGGATATTGAGAAAAAGCAATAAGATTTATTATAGGAAAACTTTGAGGACAATAGTAAAAAATAAGTGGTAGTAGAAAGTTAATTGAAGAGTTAACGTTTAGCTTCTCCACTATACAGTTCACGAAAGTGACAAAAATTTCATTTCGAAATTTCTTTTCTAGCTGAAGGTCAGGTGTATACATTACTGTCCTACGTAGACCTATACAGTAGTTAAGGACAGCTTGTGGTTGAAAGATTATGTTGTGTAAGTCATACTACATATTTTGAAATTCAGTTAGGCCTATTATTGAAGGCAGTTGAACTGTAAATACTCTTTTCAAGACTATGAGGCAGACATCAAAAGAGCGAGTTTACAAAATTCACTCAAAAGGACAGTTCGTGCAGTATTCTCTTTCTGGTACCGTGTTTGATGGATTCTTATTATCCATATTATTTTGGCTAGAGGACACAGTACTCAAGATATTTAGATGTTCTTATTGTTCCACCAAGCCCTGCGAAATCCGTTTGCTTTACTGTGAAATCGTTTGCAGCACGGGAACCTGTGATATTAACGTAATACGAACAGTGATATCACATTAAAAATGTTCTTTACTTACAGTGGATCGGCCGTTACCGTAACGGTAGAATCACAGTAAATAATATTTTACGGTCATACACCGTTCATTTTACGCTTAAAATCACTGGCAGCGCCAGCGCCAATGAAACCACCGGGAAATCAACAGTGTAATACCGTTATATTTACTGTTATTCTACCGTTACGGTAACGGCCGATTCACAGGAAATAACATTTTTACTGTGATATCACCGTTAGGTTTCTGTTAATATCCTTTGCTGCAAGAGATTTCACAGTTAAACAAACGGATTATTTAACAGTGTAGTGTAGAAAGGAGAAGGCTGTATAGAGTCAGTACACATTCCTGACAGAAGAACTGAATACTTTTAAGAAGTATTTTCTAACGTGTCTCAAAACCCTTTCGTTACTTTATTTTTCTGTATGAAATATTGTATACTATTCTCTTTTACAGAGTTTGCGCATTTGTTCATAAAAATTAACCTATTTGTTTAAAGTAGAACCTTCAATATATACAGCGCATTTTTATTGAAAGTCTGACTATATTAACACGAATAAAGATTTGTATAGATAGTTTTATCGACTTTAAGTAAACCATGTTTTCTACACAAGCATAAAGTCTTCGTTTCATTTTTATTCATTGTGTGAAGACACAACTCAACAGAAAATCTAAGAATGACGTACGTTCAGTCTTTTTACCATTCATAGGTAGTTTCATCAAAGAAAGGTCATCGAAAAGAATAAGCACGGATGGATAGTTAAATAATTAAGTGTGCATTTTTATTGCACTTGCTGTTCAATCAATGCAGACATTTTTACCCAAGACATTAAATGAGGTAGAATATCCCCAAATTGGTTTTTGGTTTGGGACCAGCAATTTGGGGGGATGTAGCATGTAGGGTTGTCTGTATATATGAAATACGTGTAAAATACTATTTACGATTACCCCTAAATTTTTACTATCTTTTTCCTAGAAGTAAGGATTTTTCACGGGGTGTGGACTCTCTGGAACCTCCCTTAATACGTTCCTGGACATTAGTACATAATATTATGATAGTCCATTGTTAATTATGACCAAAACTATCTGATCTATAAACCTATTCACGAACTTCAAGTATAGATTGCTCAAAATTTCAGTTTACACCCGTTTTTCATTCAACTCTTAATTATTGAGGAAAGTGAAAATTTGCCAATAAAATATTTTCATTTTGACAGTAAAAAGTACTTTCTGTTGTGGGTGCTATGCAAAAAAAAAAAAAAAAAAAAAAAAAAAATGAAATCACGAAGAACGGTAGTTCTTCGAGTGACACTAAGCAACGAGTCTGTTAGCGGAACTCACATATATACAGCTAATTTCGGATCTAGCAAAGTATAAGCCCGATTTTGATGCTTGAAGTTGCTTTTGAAACCGTTGGGGTAAATCGAATATTATTTTGATGATAGGAGTTACTGGTTTCGATATACGACTAAATCCTTTCTTTTTTTCTTTTTTTTTTGTATGAAGACTATGCACATTTTTTAATAAGCAGCCTTACAAAATAAGTGATTTCAGTATAAAAACCCCTTGGGGGTAAAGACAAGAGTGACGCAAGAATTATACTCACAAAAGAAGTGATATCCATTCTGCGAATTACTTTCTTTGTCACTTTGGCGGAAGGATACTAAATCTCCTAATTTCATTGCAAAGGAGACACGTCCGTCATAGTGACACAAAGAAAGTAAATCGCAAAATGGATATCACTTCTTTTGTGAGTAGAATTCTTGCGTCACTCTTGTCTTTACCCCGAAGGGGTTTTTATACTGATAAACTTTACATGTAATTTCGCTCGCGAGTCTCCAGGTAATTATGTATAACGGAGAAATTATGTATAATCTAATTTTTAACGTCGCATTCATTGTTAAAATTAATAGTTTTACTATGTTAACGGAGGTAATGTACTAAGCCACGCAATTACCAGCTTCGCTGTACATGGCTACCACACCACAATAAATTCTGCAAGACTTCTACACGCCCAACGAAAACAAGAGTTGAATTGAACGGAATTTAATTTAAGGCCTTTAGGAAACTTTGGCTGAAGCCGAACAAAAAAAAGTGAAAGTTGAAAACTAATGCACATTCGTGCACGTGTTTCCTATTAACAATAGAAGTTTCATGTATTAAAGCCATTTTTTTTCTGAAATGCTCAATTTAGGTTCTTTAAGGTTCTTAACGCATTTTATCACTTTTTAGGTCATTCGCTCATTTGATTAAGAAATTACTAAACTATCGTATATGTCACAATAGTGATGTTATTAAGGAATAAAATAGGTTAAATAAGAATCCGGGAGCTAGTGATAAGTTCTATTTCTCAGGCCTGCAGATGCATACTTGTGAATTTTAAAACGCATTACAGGAACATGTATAATCGGAACATTATATAGTAAACATTTATTGAAATGACCCATACAAAACAAAAAGTGAAATTTCTACTACAGTAGACGAAGATATTTAATAGATCCAAGATAAAATATAGCGCTTAATAGCCGAAGGAAAACATAATGGGCATTCCGGGTTAGAGCGCCATAACATTTTCGATCTTGCTGATCAGCTTCCTCGACGAACAAACTCGTCAATGTAAGGCGCTATTACTAGTTCTTGTGCCAGACAAGTTGTTAGTATAAAATGGGGGGACCAGATGAAACTTTCAGCACTTGTACACTGGTATGTATAGAGCACGAAAATACGTGATATACATTTCAAAAGGGTAGCTATCCAAGATGGCGGCCATTCAAAATGGCGGCCGACGCTATTTATTATAATCAACATATCTCGGCTACGAGTTATCCGATTTCGATCATTCTTTTTCTTAAATTAAAGATATTTTCATTAGCTACATTTATATTTACGAGCAATATTTTCGTAAATACAATAATTTTTCAGTTAAATGTAAAAAACATTTCATTTTAACCTAAAATATTTTCTTATTTAATATTTTACTTTCAAACGATTGGTTTTACATATGTTTTTTTCAGTTAAATATAAAAATGTGAATTTTAACCGAAATCATTTTTATTAAATTTTTGACTGAGGCGGATTTTAGGTTTAGGGGAAAATTTCCTTTCAAAAAAGGAGGAAAAATAAAATTTTATACATAATATTTTCTTATTTAAATTTGCATAATATTTTCTAAAAAATGTTAGAAAACTACTATTTTTAGATAAATAAATGCTATTGCAAAAGACACTGCCTTTTATTTGAAGAAAAGAGCATTAATACGCTAATTAATAATCTGAACCAGAGCAATTACTGCGTATTTCTGTAACAACTGCAACCCAGGATGGCAAGTACAACAGTTTCTGGTACAAATGCTCCGGCGATCAAATTTATGCATAGATTTCCTTCGCTTTCCTTTCTCCATTCATACTCTTCAGCCTTTGGTATACTTAAGAGTATTTTCCAAGTCTTCGTATCTTAATCCCTATCTGGAAATTTGCGCGTTCCAATGTATTCTTGCATGATGGTAGTTAGCAGCAATCGACTTCACCCGCCTTTGGATGTAAATAATTTCATCGCAGCTCATTGGCACTTCCAATTTATATTTTCTTGGAATACATGTCACAAGTAAATTTCCAAGTGTCTTGAATAACTCATCTGGAACAGTTCACTCGATTCCTATGCTTCTAAATGTTGTGACATCATTTTGTCCTGTTCCAGTAAACCTTTTAATCTTTCTTTGTCCGGGAAATGCATTTACACTGTCACAGCCGGACCTGAATGGAATCTTATTACACTTCTTAATAAATTTCTGAGACACTTTGGCCAATATAAAGTACTTTCAGTTAGTTTCTAACGCCTATCACAATGCATTTACTTGCTTTAACCTGTTTGGACAGTACAACAGAAAACCAAACTTTTTATTAGTAGTGATTTCTAAGGTCCAGTTTATCGGATATTATTGCCCTTTTCCTCAAATAAAAGTATATATTAAAAGACGCGTCTTTCGAATTTAATTTTAAGATGTTAAGCAACTTCCGGTCAGACAGGATGGATGATGAGATGAATTGGTGGAATAAAGAAACTGGGAGGAAACGGGAGAAGCCTGAGAAAAGCCACGCATACGGTGTTAATCCACCACAAAGTCCATATAGCAGGAATAGGGGTCGAACTGACCACCCCTATCATCAGAGGTGAGCGCTAAACCATTTACCTACGGCAACTCAGCAGCATTTTGAAATCAAATATTTATCTAAAAAATATCATCTTAAATAATAAAATAATAAACATTTTTTGTTATCTTTTAATTTCACTTAATAAACCAAAACTAAATATACTTAAGTAAATATTAAATAAAATAATTTAGGTTAAAATGCACATTTTTAAATTTGACAAAAAAATCTATATTATATTTATGAAAATATTGCTCTTAATAAAAATTGAAGGCAAAGAAATGAACTTTCATTTAAAAAAAGGAACCATCGAAATCTCGTAACATTGAGAATTGGCGATAGTCACCATTTTGAATGGCCGCCATTTTGAATAACTACCGTTTTGTGATGTCTATCACCCATATTCGTGCTTATCATAGACACGTGTTCAAGAGCTGAAAGTTTCATTTGTTCCCTGCATTTTATACCAAATCATCATGTAGCTTCTACACGCATGCCTCCGTAATGTTACCTCGCATTGCAGAAATTTTCAATCAATTGTCCATATCTCCAGTTATACTTGTTGGATTTAATTTATCTTTTTTAAAATTAAAACCTAAGTTACACGCTATATATTGTGTAAGGACATAGGTTTACCTAAAACCAATCGTTTGAAAGTAAAATATTAAATAAGAAAATATTTTAGGCTAAAATGAGAGTTTTTTACATTTAACTAAAAATTATTGGATTTACGAAAATATTGCTCATAAACATAAATGTAGCCAATAAAAATATATTTCATTTTAAAAAAGAATGATCGAAATCGGATAACTTGTAGCCCAGATATGTTGATTTTAATAAATAGCGTCGGCCGCCATTTTGAATGGCCGCCATCTTGGATAGCTACATTTCTTGAATGTCTCTCACGTATTTTCGTGCTCTATACATGTCAGTGTACAAGTGCTGAAAGTTTCATCTGGTCCCCCCATTTTATACCAAATCATATTTTTTTGGCTTCTGGCACAAGGACTGTACACTGTTGAGCTTGCTCGTCGAGCAATCTCGGGAAAGTATGTTGATCAGCAAGTTCGACAGTGTAATGGTACCCTTGGACAGAGGTTCGTGTCTTCTGACAGGAAGGTGTCATGTTTCCTACCATACGTACATGCTTACGACTGTTATAGATAGACAGATAGTTTCACGGCTAGCATTTTATTCATTTTTACTTCCAATTGTGTTTCTTTCCCACAAGGCGGAGTGATTAAAACGGAGGCATTTCCAACTTATTATTTGGAAATCAATTCAGATTGGCACGATTTTGTTTTACTTGTAATATCCATGTAAATGCAAGCTAACAGTACCATCATGTGTACCACTATACTATCGTGCATCTTTCTCAGCGTGTCTGAACCTCTTTCAAGACTTTTTTTCTCTTGTGATAAAAACAAGCTGATAAATCTCAAAAACGTGACATGTTCATGAGGATTATCAGACTTTAGCTTGCTTTTTTTTTAATATATACGGTATATACTGTTAAAAACCTATATTTAGTTTGGTCGTTGCATTACGCAATATCGTTACACTGCGATAAAACACGCACGAGTGCATGGTGTGTGTCAATGTGAAAAACAAAATGAGTCTTCTATTTTTAGAATTTAATTCTTGAAAAGAAGGAAGTTATTTTCCAATTATAATTTTGGACGGACTTCAATTTTCCTGTGATTTAACTTAATTTCATGGATGCATTCAGTTGCAAACAAACCATGCGATTCAAAAATAAGTACTCGTTACGTGTTTCCAAGCTTCTCGTGGAATATTCTACGCATTTCTTTTCGCTGATACTCTCAGCTACGACTGTCCAAGTCGTTTCTTATTTGTAGATACGCTATTAAGAAAGTAGTTTATAATTATAAATGATAGTAACGTTGGATTGGCTTGCTTCTATCAACTACTGTGTTGTATGAAACCCAGGAGAAATAATTTCACAACGATTCCTCTCACCAGCATTCACTGCTTTTTTTTTCCTTTTTTTTTTCGTTTAGATTTGACGCTACGAAGTCTATTTCTGTCATAATTTTACTAGGCTTGGTCAGATCCGGACTTTTTGGTATCCGGACTTCGGACTT
>JAGDQP010043032.1:0-16350 GCA_022664845.1 Lepisma saccharinum
ACAGCATTCGAGATTTCATCGTCACAAAATACTGAACAAAATAATACATGCTGTTCTAATAACTATAAATATGTAACAGTTAGAGAGAAAAACCTATGATGATTTAACAGTCCTTACAATGTCTTACGACAAGTTTTCTCCAACTGCTCGTATTACCAAGTACTTCAAATGGTAAGTCCCACTGATTCTAAGAGTTATACATACAAAAATATTAATTCTATTTTTAAATACGGTTAAGTTTCAGCAGGTTTATATTTACTAAAGAACAATGAAAAGATATTACGTAGTACCTTTCTTGTTCAGTGGTCGTTTCCTTACGCATACTGTAATTTGATGATCTTCAACAGCATCTGTATCTCTTAGGGGCCTCATTTCTATGCCGGCTCGATAATTACTGCAAAGTACAAAACAATACGTTAATACTGCAAATCTGCTTCAAACTTTTCTATCTAAACACAATATTATTTACAGAGATCCTATAAAAGCATTTAACGCCAAAGGTACTCCTGTAATAGTGTTGGAAAATTTTTCGGCATATTTTCGTGAAGTCAGCAAAACTTCATATATGTACGGAACAAGCAAGATAATGTGGTAAGCTTATAATCTTTCGATTTAATAAACTCTACGCTGACAAAAACATAATTTACCCTAGAAGTAAAAAAAGTCCTAATATCGTAATTTCACAGACTCGCCTCGTTGTGCTTTCACGGAACGAATTTCATCTGAAGAGCCACCCATCAGCGAGCTGAAAACTACGAATGCAAGGCACGTAAACCGCAAAGTTAATAACCCGTTAAAATAAAATAATAATAATAAAAACTAACAAACGTAAAAATGTTGATGATGTGAGACGTGAGAACAATGACTGGGAAAAGCGTATCAATAAAATTACGGTTGTTAAGTCCTCCTCACCCCACCCACTCCAAATTATAGTGAATTTCGTAACTACATAAAAACAGGGAATAGGAAATGCTGGTTATTAAACTTGCAATGATGTCAGAATATTAGATACAGTTAAATCACTGCAAATTATGGAATTCCATCAAATGTAACAGGCATGCTTAGTACTCGTAGAATATAACGGACTCAATATCAAAATTACGTAATCTCTACTAAGTACTTTTTATGCTTAGTTCAGTTTCTGACAGTTGTTTCTTCTAACTAATGAAGACATGGAGAACATACACTTACTTACCCACCAATGAACTGTATGTTTCAACCTAATTGCAAATATACAAGTATTTACAACATATCTACATATTAAAGGTGAGTACTGGAGGTGAATTTTCTAGTTTGTTCTCGACAAAAACAGCAGTCAAAGTAATCATATTTTCATTTATAGGAAACCCCTGCTTCATCATTATCATCTCATCGAATAGACAAAATTCAGCAATAACAAATTAAAGAAACAAGCGTTAATTAACAGAAAGATTTCGAGTATAAAAGATACGCGATTAAGTAATCTTAACTACGGGAGAATACTGATCTTAAGCAAGATAAATTACGTCAATCTTATATCAGTTACTTGTTGTGGACAAAAAAAAAAACCTCTAACGTGGAGATCATAAACCATGAGCTCCAGACGAAAAGAACGCCACTTGTTTCAAATGCCTCGCTTTCATTAGATGAGTGACATGCGGTAGCAAAATTTGTTACTGAATATTTCGTATTTGGAAGCTCCTAAGCCATGTGTGAATACGAATAATAAGAAAAAGCTGCATTTCACTCCCCCCCCCCAAAAAAAATGGGTAATGAATGGGCTCGAATACCGTGCTCTATATCATCCATTACAACTAAACCGATTAACACAAGTGTTAAATGAACGTTCACAAAAAATAATACAATGCTTAACTACATTCATAATCTTAAATTGGTTTACAGTAGTCTCTATAATCCGAGTCGGATCGAACCGGGGCTACCTCGGATTATAGAAAATTCTAATTTTACGGATATGGAGAGAAAAAGTGATTTCACAAATTTCCTACAAGTACAGTATAGTACCTATACCATACACAAAATACAATACATATAAATTATTATTAAACCAACTTATCTGCATATTTCACGATTCGCCAGTAGCGAATTATCCATTGTTGTTACTATACTCAATAGTGTAACTAAATTCAAAGCGTGCTGGGAATAGATTAACGTTTGTTAGCAGCGGGAAGATTTTTAATATATTATTATTCTGCTGGATCGAGTTACAAGGAACATAGGATTATCGAGGTACATATTCATTTCAAAGTTATTTTTTTTTTAAAAAAATCTACAAATGGTTTTTATAAAATTGAAAAAAAAAAGAAGAAAAAAAGTGAGTTTTATAAAATTAGAAGACTTTCAATGACCATCGAAAGAAAATAAACAAATAAAACTATTAGCTGAAATAGTGGCCCGATGGGAGCCTGGAATAATTTCTTTATATTCAACGAAACTTACCCTATCATTGCTAGAAACTCCCAATTCGGATTGCCTGGATCCATATTCATTAATGCTTCCTTCTCTTCTTTCAGCTCTGCTTGTCGCTGACGTCTTTCTTCCCTGTTCTTCTTCAACCTTTCCACTTCTTTAACAACATTACTCCGCCTCCTCGCTACTTCGTTTAACACAATTCACATGGGATGGGTTGAAGAGAAAAATAAAATTTTGTTTCAATATATTTTTAAAACAGTATGTCTAAACACACACACAAAGGTGATACTTTATAAATCGAGATGCATTAAAACTATTATTCCGATTTTCGTATATAATAATGTATACCGTCACTACGGAATGCAGCAAACGGAACAGAATACCATTACCACCAAGGAATACTAACAAGCGCGCTTTTAATCAGAAGACGAAAGTTTGCCGGGAACTGTAGTTTTAAAAAATACGAAAATAGAGATATTTTTTTTAGAAAAAGAATTTACAATGCTAAAAAGAGCAGAAATTCTCATGGAAGCGAATTTATTTCTTCATATATCTCTAACATTTTCCTTCGTAGCACGCAAAAGATGCTATAACTGCAATAAACTTACATATGAGTTTGCCTTTATCGAAGAACAATGTCAAGTATGAAGAAACTATATTTACAAGTATAATAATAATAATAATAATAAACAACTTTTCTTAAACAATTCGTACTAAAAAGTACAAAATAATTTTGTTTATGCATGACTACAAAGAAAAGGACGAGGCGCGCTCAAATATACAGCCACTTTATAAATTCTTCAATTGCAAAAATATTTTGTACTTTTTAGTACGAATTGCTTACGAAAAGTATGCTTTCAAAAAGGTTTTTTTTTTCCCCGAGTTATTTCGATGTTTGTATACTTTTTCTCAAGCTGATCTTGTCACCCAAATCCTAAAATATCCTGCAAGTCAAAAGGCTACATCGTTGCGTTTTATATTTTAAAAACAATATAATAGGTTTTTAAAATATATGAAAGTAACAATGGAATATTGTACTGTCGCGCGACTTACGTTGCTGTGCAAAATTTCCTCGTTGTATGAAGCCTGGAAATTAGTTAAATGAAAGTTGCAAGATTTGGGGACACGATGAACCATTGTGAATTAAAGAAAGTTATGTAAAAAAGTATCTGACCTCGGGGTGGCCGGGAGGTTAAAGCGCTCGGTTTCTGTGCGCGTTGTGACAGGTTCAAATCCCGCCGAGGTTTGGAGCTTGCTTTACCAAAAACTGTAGATCCTGTCCTTAGAAGCTCCCCAGCTCGTTTAGGACGTTAATAACAATGCACTCACTCTCAGAAAGTATTTTTACACGAATCATTTCATATTCACTATTGCTCATTCGGTAAGAAGGAAATAATAAATAAATAAATAATAATAAAGTCCTTGTGGAAGCTTTGGATGTTGAATACACATTTCGAACTACTGTTCTATGAAGTATCCCCTTTGCTTTGAGAGAAATTTCAACGGCTCTTGTCAATCATTTGATACACATTCTGAGAATACAACAACTGTTTTCAATCCTGAAATACACTTGTATTTTTATTTCGGACTGTACTGCATCTGTGACTTAATCACGTCTAAAAACCCATTAAGTCGCTCGCTAAACATATCTTTATGAGTGACGAAATTATTCGCTATTTTCACCCGGAGTAATTGGAAATTGAGTGAATAGAACTTGTCAGAATTCGGGATCTGATACTGTTCGAACACACACTGCTTCACATACGTCCACTTATAGGCAGTGACGTAATACGGCTTTATTTACTTGCGCAATGATACTTTACCGACCATATCCATACTGCTAGCAGAACTAGAGTAAATCTGTACAAAACTGATAGAAATCAACACAATACCTTGTTGATTGGCAGCTGTTTGAGACTGTTGTGGTTGAGGAGTTGGAGATGGAGGAATATTTTCCAATCCTCGAGATACTGATGAACCTAAAGCTTGGTCCCCATGGCCATTTTGAGAAGGAACATTCTGAGCTGGCCTAATGTAACTCTGTCGAGTCATTCTTAAAGAACCTGTGAAAAGAGAACAAGAAACTAAATGTTACCAAAATTGCGTTTGTACAGTTACATTGACTATTGGCTCAAATTTAAATTTATCACTGCAATCATATCAGCGCTGAAAATGCAACGTTATTTTTCGTGAAGTTATTCTTGTCTTTGAGGGTACCAAATAGGAATCTATATAACACGAACACAAATCTGCTTTATCTTCTGAGTAAAAGCACAAATCTACCACTGAGAACATCTTTCGTAAGCTTCAAAATCGTACAGTACTCATCCATTATTTAAATTTAGTACTACCGTGTACCTTTTACCATAGCCTCAACTACAAGTACATTAACCAATTTACAATAGACATACTATATGAGAAACTCGAAGTGCAAGTGATAATTCATTGATAAACAGACCTAAGAATCCTTTGTTGACTATTTCACACAAGAAAAGAAAGGGCGATAATCAAATGCATAATACAAGTTAAATACTACTATAACTAGTGCTAAAAAAAAACAACTTACTTTTACAGATATCTTTTGTAATGTGATACACAAAATCAGAAACAAGAAAATTAACACAAGTTTAAAATTTTATTCGAACCTTTGTTGCATTCCCTTCTCATATGGTTTCAGCAAGGATATTTATTATCTTTCGAAGTTTCTTTTTCTATCACTTCACCACTAATTTGAAAGTGCGATGACGCATCGCTCAAACTTTGCACAACACAAACTGACACAAATACCAACAGGACAAAACAAAAATTGTTTCATCGATTTAGGAGACACGGAAGAGCAAACGCGAGGTTACCGTTGCTTAGCTACAAGTCACGTGCTGTAACAACGCTAGGGTCTTTGGTACCTGCGTGTGTACATTCATCTCCCTCCCCGTGATTTACAATAAACTGAATGATTCATATCTACAATATGACTGTTCTCTTAACAGCTTTTCATGTTGCAATTTCAGAGGTGCGAGTTAAGAGACTTAACAAAAAAACTAACGCCTGTCTACAAACTGTTTAACACTTTTCTTGGACAATGTCTGGAATTCCTTTTAAAGTTTTTTTTTTTTTACTTTGCATTGATAGGCCAGATGGGAAGTTATGACTTAAGGCCGCCTTATGTCTTTCGGTGGCGGGGAAGTGGAAGGCAGCATCCTGAATCTTAGGCACTATACTGACATTCACCTGGTGAAACTGAAGGTAACCCTGAAAAACAAGTACCGATAAAAAAAACTCGAACAAGTTTGTCTCCCTAGTGTCGATCTAAATTTCGCGACCGTAATCAACAGACTACGGCGGCTAGGATCCTGGAACTTCTGTTCTTGTCTCGCTTGTAGATGGTCGGTCACTGAATCCTCGGTTTCCTTCTCCATCCCGTATCCCGTTCCTCCCTTCCTCTGATTTTGGGGCACAAACCAGTTTTTGAACCGAACATAGTTTTACCCTACGAATTCGATCACGCAACCTCTTCATGCAAGTGTTGTGTTTTTTCTTCTTCTTGAGGAATAATTCTCGATGGATATCTTTGATAACGAATACTACAATCAACATGGTTTTAAGGTTAATGTAAAGCAACGATTTCCAACAATAGATGGTAGCACTATCGCCATATATAATGTATTTTTATCGTTGCACGAAATTTCAATGCTGCTCCTACAAATTCAAAGAGTTAGATCAATGCTGTTTTTTTTTATTTTCGTTTTCTTCATTGTTGAAATCGCTTGATGGTTGTGAATATCAAAACTTTGAAAAATTAAGCCCTTTCAATAGTGAACAAAAAAGAAAATTAAAAATCGGCATTGATCGAACTCTTGAATTGGTTATTTAGAACTCTCTTGGCTTTAATTTGTAGGAGTAGCATTGAAATTTCGTGCAACGAAGAAAGTAAATTAGACATACAGAGACAGTGCCGCCATTTTTTGATGGAGATCGTTGCTTTTCATTAACCTTGACTGGGAGGACAGGGAATAGTTCAAACGCACTTAGTTGAGGCAAATCATTAGAGAACAGGTTTTTAAAATGAAATTTCATATGAGTCTCATCCGGAGAGATGAAAAATTCATCGTTACGTCTAGATAACCTTAGGATGCCTGCAAGTATGTATTTCTTAATACGATTACCAAATCCTAATATGATTTTACAGAATTTCATACTTATTCACACCCAGTTTTATTCCAAAGTTAATTTAGGTATTTTTTGAAACTTTCACGGAAATTCAAGTGTTTGACATTTGATTTACGCAAAGAAACATCAAAGTTACTTGGTGTATACTTGAGTTTCTTTGTGGTCTCCCGTGGAAGAAAGATTGTACTTTAAGCCACAATCTTCAGCAGGTTTCTCAACCCAGGGTATGCCAGTGTCTTTCACGCTCAAATGAAGAAAGAACGGTTCGGAGCGAATTGGCCTTTAAGCAGGTTTGGTACCACAAACAAAGTAAGTCATCTATTATGTTTCATTATCTTCATAGTATATCATCTTTCATTCTATGTTTTCATAAAAATCTGTTCTCTATTTGCCACCCCGCCCCCTCTGACGATGTGCATTCAATAGTTACTGTAGCTTACGAACTATTTACATGTTTCAACAATCAAATTACGCAACACGACTGTGTAATAACACAATTCCTCGAGTTTAGTCTTGTTTTCATCCGCAACTTACACCTTGTGTAAAAGAAAATACGTTAATTCAAGGTACCAAGTCGAAATGTCTGGTAATGCAGTATATCAAGGAAAACTAAAATGACTATCTGCACAGCCACCTAAGCAGGATTTGAACCTTCCTACTCCCTCGCTAAGTGTCAATTCGTAGGTGACGAAGATCGACTCAACTTGTGCCTGTTTCATTCTCCACATACTTTCGCACTACGCTCGTCTGCTTTACGTTTAACAATATTGCATTTTTGAAAAAATCAGTAACGATGTCTGGCTGCTGATTGAATTATTAACGTACTCAACGAGCTGGTGAGCTACCTACAATTTTTCGGTAAAGCGAACTCCGAACTACTACGTTCAATAGACCCTGGCGGGAATTTAACCTGTGACCACACGCACAGAGAGCGAGTGCGCTACCTTTCGACCACCCTGACATCGTCTGGCAGATGAGTTCCAACCTTTAACTTCGAAACAAACTTCCAATTACATGCCGATTAGAAAATCTTGTCAAAAATATTAACTCTTTCTTGCCTTTTATTTATATTTAACAGCAAAGGAAAAAAACGGCTATTACATTATTCAAGGTATCATTCCAGCATCCGCCTGGTAGCCGAGGGAAACAAGGGTAAAGTTCAGTCAGGATGTCGGGCACCGGCAATCGAACTCTGTACTCCCGATTGCAAGGCGAGCACTCTAACAACTGCACTACTACAATGTAAAAATATAAGGAACGAAATCCAGTATCTTGATAGTTAACAAGTCCATAAAATTGCCTTAATGACAAATGCGTTTCTACCTACAACAACCATTCACATTGAAGTTTCACAAATAACGATATAATAAAGTGTGGCGTAAAAACACTTGAAGAAACTTCCTTCTGAAAATGCAGGCGAAAGTATCCTTCAAAGTATGATGACTGTCCATTATTTGCATGTATGACCAACTCCATCTCTTCGAGAGAGCGTGGGAATTCTTCAGCAGCGAATATAACTAAATATGAAGTGCACTTACTAGGATTCCCGGAAGTTGTTCAACGATTTATTGTTGAGTGTAACGATACAACTTACGTTTGCTTTCACTCGTCACGCGATGTAGTACTGACCTAGTCACAGTCATTTGCATCGCGCTTACTACTCATCCCACCCACGGTTATTGAAATATCGAGTTAGGTGCCGATTTGTAGTGCGTGCATAATAAGTACCTCTAATTTAAAGGCAACTACTGGACACTCACAGCACATCGGAAGCAAAATGCACTATTAGTCTCACGAATTATCAATGCAAATTTCAAGAAAGAAGCATCCTGTTGATTCAATATACTATATATTTATTAATAATCATATTCGCATCAGGTGACTCGGAAAGTTATGAAGGTTACAAGAAGTGAAAAAACTCAAATTTCTTTTCTATTATTAGCTGGTCCACTCTACTCCGGATCATGCCTATTCCGACATTATGGATTCCCCCCCCCCCCTACATATTTTACTATTTTTTCTCTCTAATAATTTATAACGAATTTGAAGTCTACCACAGACAAGTGTACTATCCCTTTCCGTATTTCACTTTAATTGATTAACCAAAAACCCTTTTAAAAAATTCCACTACGCCCTCTTCATTTTTCAAGCTTCAACACGTTAACAAATCCATCAAGTAATTTTCTCTCGTCGGAAATTGCTACTTGCCTGTCTTATATAATACCAAACAATGGCACATACTATAAGAACGATTTTTCATATTTTTCCTGCAAGTGTAACTACTATGAATGCATAATGACGGTCGTACTTACTGATCTGCTCATTACGCAATTCAAACGCACTGACTTTGGGAGAGAACTGCGGAACGCAACAAATGCCCTGCATGATCCTCATGACACAGTACGTCTTCTCACCACCTGTGTGCAGAATTGTCTGACCAAGATCGATCAGTCGTTCACTGACCCCATCTGAAGAACGTACGGGAAGGGTAAACAGGGTTGTATTATTTCGTATTGGCTCTATTAAAGATGAAACTTATAGATTCTGCGCATTAGTTTCTGTCACGAAACCCCGGAAATGAACATATACGGAATGACGAAGAGTACAAAGATATTTTTCCCGGATACAATAAACATCGTTTACATGTGTGTCATTTATTATTCATCTTAACTGCTTCCTTCCTTCTTACGCATTTAATCAATTACGCGAAAGATTATTGACTTACCGATTTCTGGAAAAAAAAAAAAGAGGAAACTTGCACTTTTCAAAAACACCAATTCATGCTTCTAAGTACTATGCATCTCTATAAACAGTACACTGAACTCTACTTAGACAACACTGATAGATTTCTAAAATAACTTGTGATCAGCCCATGTTTACGAAAAACATTCCTCATGTTTAGATACAAGTTGAAAACTATGGTACCGGTATCCAATAACAATATCACAGAACAACATGGAATGTCGGCATCATACACACGCAGTATTTAAATGAGTTACATATCGCATATGCAATCCTCACCTTTATTAGTTCCAACTACAGGGATAGATGGCCTTGTCACGTACTGTAAAAAAGAAAAACAAAACATTATTTCTTTGAAACAAATGAATGAGGAGACCAAACATCCATTAACATACATGGATGATTATATGAAGCACACGACCATCATCTAAAAATACTACCGCACTAATTCATGTGCATATATTTTTTTACCTAATTACAACAATTTCTCTCAGTTTGCACGTGTCCAGAAGCCCATTATGAATATGCATATCTATAAGCAAACATTAGAAAGTTAACGCAGGTGTAGCCACTTGTAACTAGATTTACAGCAAAACAAAACGGAAAGTAGGAGCATTTTCTTGCTCCACCGCTGAAACGAATGCCTGCGTAAATTTTAAAGTTTATAGCGCCTTTATTGACAAGTAATATACTAATATGAATCAAGATTTTATTTTTAGTTACCTAGTCAATAAAACTAGTACCTTAAACACAACAAATTGTATGGCCCTTATTTCCAATGACAGTCGGATCTTCAGTGATATTTTTACTCTCTTCACCCGTATTTTGACAGTCGGTGCAAAACAACGTAGCTCGCGTGCTGCTTTCGTTAACAGTCAGGGAACTTCGGTGGGCATGCTGTGAAGCAATCACTTCATGTTCATGTTAGAAATTGGGATCAGTACTAATACAAGAGTGAAACAAATACCGTAATCGGAGCTATACTGAGTTCACTTTTACTCATGGTAATTACGTTCAAATACAAGTTCATTTTCTGGCTCTTGGTTTAATGTTCAATATTATGTTTTCTGAACTATTTTACGGTAAATATTACCGTACTCGGCTAGAAGGTGTCCTTCACTCAACTGTAGGAATGAAGTCCTTACTACGTAGGACTTGGACAAGTACTGTGTGCAAAATTAGCCTCCAATGTATAACCTGAAAACAATGCATTCATTAGATTCTAGACACTTCGAATTGGCATCCTTATCATTATCCAGTCAATCCGTATCAAGTAGTGCAATTAAAATAATATTGGTTATCCGAACACTTTAAGCATAGCGGACAATAAATTAGCACCCTCCGGTTCAACAGGTACTTGTTACGTACTGATCATCAGCTAGCGCCCTGCCGTGCGTGTTCCGTATGTATCAGGAGTTGGGAAAAAAAAATGTGAGTGGCAACAAGGAGTAAATGCCTTTGCGCGGTCCAGAGAACAAACGCAGCGCCTGTCGATGGAGCCCACACGTCGAATTATGATTATAAAGTAATTTAATCAACATATTTCAACACCAGAGCGTGCCAGACCACCTTTACTTAGTACACGTAAAATTTGTGGAAATACAAAATCTATAAAGAAATAAACGATACGGCGCCAAGTCAAGTGTTGCGTTGTTAAAACATCACACAGTATTAGCGGAACACACTTCCTTCACTATAAACATGAACAAGACAAAATATTTGATATTACTCTGTTTCAGGTACATTTTAAGTTAATACTGGAGAGACAAAGAGAGATTCGTAAGTCATCATACTCATTTATCACATCTATTCTATATCTGCTTAAGTATGTAATAATTTGGTGCGACGTATCTACCTCGCTAATTGCTATACCGCCTTAGAACTCATGTTTTCATTACACCCATGATTAGGCACATTTTACAAAGACAATACTAGTTCCATGGCCTTTTGGTAAATTCGGCTTACCTTGAATACCTGTACCCAACAGGAAAATGGGCCTATAGCTAATTACTTTGCTGTCCAGGAAGAAATTGCAAAGTTTTGATAATTCTTAGTTTAACCACACATATATCATGCAAAAAAAAGCATTGTGATGCGGCTACATTTTTACAATACGCTGTACATAAGCAAACTGCATACTCTAGCGTTGACATTTTAATGCTTAAAATGTTAATGCTGACACTGCTAGTTACTGCATTACTTAATAAATTGTTACTTTCTTTGGAAACCGGTGCTGGGGTCAAAATGAATCATGCGAAGCAACTAACGTTGCATCAGATGGGAAAATTCAATTTCGGAAAGGCACATTCCGGATACTTATAACATTACATTACAATGGGTAAAGTTTCTTCTCTACCATGCTTATTTAATTATTTTTTTTTTTTGGGGGGGGGGGGTAAAACTGGCATTAATAATCTTATGAAGTGCTTTATGTAGTAATTCTAACGTAAACACGTAACATTTTTCATATTTTCAACTTTACTGAATTTCTTCTATAAAATTAATAATAATCTTTCCTTAAATTATATGTTATAAATTTATTTCATAATCTAAAGTAAGACCTCAACTAAAACCCAACAAGTCTCTAGGTAGACAAAAATCTCAATGAGTACTTTACCAATAGTTGAAAAAAATACCGTTACTAGCAACAATGAGGTATGATTCCAATCACCTTCCGAAGTTACGGACTTTTCCTTACATTAAAATTAAAATCATTTTAACAAAACATTAAGACTACACTTAATACCTGATTACTGAACACACCATTAGGTCATACCATGTCAAATCATCGAAGAAATTTATAAAATTGTTACTAACCACACCAGAAATTGAGAATTGCTGGGATGAAACACGATGATAAAACTACTTCCAAAATTTCAATGAATTTGGTAGTGGTTCTGTTGATATAGTGGCTGAACGGAAGTTGCTAATAACGAACAGCAAATTATTCCGTAAATTTTACCTGTCACCAGATATAAAACAATGGATCTCCAGTTCTTTAAAGATAATATCGTTCCCTTGGAACTAGAAGTACTATGTCCACTTCAGCTGCTACTATATATATATAAAGTTTGACGTTCCATTTAAAGCCTGTATACATTAAGTACATTCTTAACTTTTCTAGCCACTTGGAGGTCGTTTTGTGAGATTATTTTGGGGGTTGATGCCCTTCAGTACGATGTCCTTGACTGCAGTGTTAACTCCAATTTGCCATAAAGTGGACATAGTACCTTCTGCTTCCAAGATGGCCATATTAAAGAGTAAGGTCTCCATTTCAAAAACCATACAGGCGTTCTAAAATGATTTTTTCAATGCCGGAATTGCAACACCTAATGCCACCTATTTATATTTTTTTTTTGACAGAATTTGTAGGTCATAAAAACTGAACAAAAGCACGAAAATATTATAGTAAAATCAAATGCGAAGGTGATTCGCTTTTAGCCAATCAGTCACAAGAATTCACGCAACATTGCAAGATCTCATCTCTCCTTTTGTTCGCCCTCACTTGCTCTCATGCGAACTGGCAACGATGGAGCTTCGCGATTGACAAAGTTGGCGAGAGTTAAACGGCTTCTACAGGGCAATCGCCTTTACAACTGAGTAGCACAGTAGTAACAAGTGTGCTCATTTTTAGAACAAACATGAATGGAAGGTGACACATCCTTGATCAATTGACATGGAATGACCGATCCCATTACAATCACTAATTTTTTATTCCACAAAACCTGAATAATGTTATGTGCTAACTACAATACTGAAGACAAAAACAGGCTAAAGGCAAAGAAAAACAATTATGATTGTTCGAACGTTACAAAGTAGGGGGAGGCGGAGAAATCAACCTGACGGATTCGCTTCCCAAACTGATTATACATGGACATTCTTATGTAGGAATTTGTCATTACACTGCACACGATTACAGTGGGCCAATAAATATTTCTCTTGACTTTACAGTATTTTTCGTTCGATAGTATTTTCTTATACAGTAAACCCTTGATTTAACAGATTAATAGAGAGCTAAGATGTTTCGGTTAAATCCACATTCTATTAAAAATAATATCTCTAACATTAAACTGCAGTTTTTTCAATATTAGAACTGTAATAATAATAATAAAATTGCACACTTTTAGTTACAACCGTTAATACTTTAAAAACAATAAAATTTCATTTGCAGGGAGAGGGAGGGGGCGAAACTTGGTCCGTTAAATCCGAAGTCCATAGAATCGAGAGAGTAATGCATTGAGTAATGCAAGAAATATAGAGCGCCATTTGATGGTCGTAATTTCAGAGCTGACAAATGCGAACAAAACAGTATGTTCGAGATTTTCCTTCTTACGAAGTTATCCAATATGATGATTTCATCACTCATTCAACTCTCTTCAAAGTAACGGTTAAAAACACACAGTATGAGAGTACTGCTTTAACATTCTCTGACTTCTACCTGCAGGAATCCTAACACGATATTTAATGTCCTGGACAGGCGGACACACATACACAAGCACACAGAAACAACCTGAATTACAAGAATGTCTTCGAATTCAGTTATAATGTTGAAATAGAATTCCCAGTAGGAACCTTCAATGAGTGGAAGATTCTATTTTCGGTGCTTAAGTCTGTAATGATGCCGGGGCTTGTGGTGTGGCGAGATAAATAGTGAAAAGGGGTGGTGATTATTGTCAAGGGATCAAGTGTTTCCACATCAAAACTAGCTCATTTTCAAATCGAAGTGTGTTTCGGCTCCTACGTTAATAAAAGGCTCAGTCCTTAAAATATACTGTATATGAACGATTGAAGCACTCCCGCGAAATTTAGGGTGCACTCGGAAGTGAGCAGAAGAGCGCCTTGATATATACTAGACCAAGTTATAATTGGGTCTAGAAAAAATGCACACACACATCTTTTTCTTTTTTTCTGGTGTGTTAACAAATACCTTGGCTAAGGAGGTATTCAAATATATGAATAACAGAATACACGTTCCCTCACAAGCTCCCACGAGAGCGTATATGGAAGAAAAATCTCATAACACTACACTATCGTTTACTGTACAACTGATTTGAGTGTTGGTGAATTCTTGCTGGAAATAGAATTTGTTGTTTCTAGTACTACTACTCCAATTTAGAAGAAAAAAAAAAACTGACGACGAAAATGGAAAGGTTTCAAGTAAAAAAAAAAAAAAAAACCGATGGTGTCCCTAAGGGATTGCGTGATATGTCAGTCTGTCGATAACGCCAAATCACGCGACAATAGATATAAACTTTACGTTTGATTATCTCAATAATGGAAAACTTCAATTAACCATGTTTTGATTTTTTAAAGTGACAAATACTGCATATAATCCACATGAACTGAAGAAGATATCTTTCTGAATGGTACAACCATACCAATACTTTGTGTTATGTGTGTGTGAAGTTTCAAGTACGTTGTACATCCAACGAAAGCAGCAAAGTGCAGGAACAACACGCTTCGCTATTGACGTTATCTTCCTTCTCCAATAACTGCATATAGGTCTTGTATTCCACTCAAGTAAAACAGCGTGCAAACAGGTGATCATGTCCGAATGTAGTTGGGAAACTGCATTGCGTGTTTGACAGTTCTAGATCAAATAATTTAAGGTACTTCACACATACACACTCCTTACTGGCTACTTCGAAATGAGAATAAAATCAAAATATTGAACTACTGTAATTAGTGACAGGCAATGTAACACCATAGATCTCATAATAGCTATTATGAGATTATGGTAACACGAACAACCATACTGACGTCACTGCTTTGGTACAACACAACCTGAAATAAATTAGTATAAACAGTTCGTACAGATTTCCATATCCAACTAATTACTGGAGATTTATGAACAAGTATGCTCTCTCGCTGATACCACCTGTATATTTACAGAAAAAAAATGAAAAATAATGGATGAAATGAAAATTTCTTGATAGATATCGAACAGGGTTGTGATGGAAGCACATGCATTTGGCACATTTAATACATCTAAAGACAGAAGCCATTACCACGTGTGCTTTGACCAACACCAGCCCAACTACTCGCTGGGTGGAGTAACAAAAAATTACACCTAGCTTAAGGTTTTCTAACTCGTACACTAAGAACAATATAGCACCTAACATCTAGCAGCGCAAAAAGTACAGTAACTGAAATACCCTACATGCAAGGACATTATAAAACATGCCTAGTATGATTCTAGTTGCCATATTTGCTATTGTGCAGCTCCTGTTGCCACTAAAAATGAGCCCATGAGAACACCGAGAAGTAGCATGTGGAACTAAAATGGGGTTTGTTACCGATTTTGAGGATGATGCTCGAATTGGAAGTGTATCAGATGATGCGTGGTTGTTCTGATTGTAGTCATCATCCACATCCTCAAGCTCTGCGCCCTCGACCTCATATTCATCCTGAAGTTCCTACACAACATGTGCTATGTTAGTAACAAATCAATCAAGATCCTTTTGCTTTAATCACTTGGTCCACTCCACACACACAGCCAACAACCACCATTGGTGACACTTATCAATACACCTTTCTTTTGTCAGATGTGAAATAACATGCTAAACTATATAAATAAAATACAATGATTGAACATAAAATATCACAATGATGATTACAATATGTCTAAGTTATGAAACAAAATTATTACGACAAATCATAAGGAGCTAAGAGTAACACACCAAGAATATTTTTCGATGTTAAAAAACTGTAAAACTAAAAATTTACAACGGACTAGCCGTTACCTAAAATCATTAAATTCTTAAGTGTTTTTTCTCTGCCTTTTTAACTTTCTGAAAATTAAGATATAGTAACATTAGAACGTTATTAAAACTTCACAATGAAAGACTTCGTCAGCAACTACTAGAACCTTTCGATTTGTTTGATCTGAAAGAACGTTAAATTAGAAACACGCCCACCCAACATTGGATCATGCTTCAAGCTTTCATAGATTCCTGGTTCATAGGTACGCATGCATATATTAGTTTTCGATTACGTTCCCTATTATGTGGCGTATAAGTACGGACCCCTGTC
>JAGDQP010043034.1:0-16350 GCA_022664845.1 Lepisma saccharinum
ATTATATCATAATCAGATTTTATGTGCAATAGGAACTTATGGAGCGAGTGCGTGGGCGCACAGACTGACTGAAAACAAGAAACTGGCTGAGAAACTAAACCGAGCACAGAGAGCTATATTATTGAGGATGTCTGGGGCTTATAGGACAACCCCGGGGGTGGCCCTAAATGTAATCTTGGGTATAGCCCCCCTGCACCTGGAGATACTCAAGATAGCTGCTATATATTGGACCAAAAAAGAAAATTTAATAAGAGCAACGGAGATTTTGGAAGAAATGCCAAGAACAAAAGAAGAAATATATGAGATGATAATATCAAAATGGCAAAAATATTGGCAAGAGAGTGATAAATCTAGAAGACTCTTTGGCATAATTGATAATATTTCTAATAGACTTACATGGGAAAACTGGAATCCAGGTCAGGGTGTGGTTCAGCTACTAAGCGGACATGGCCCGTTCAACGCGAAACTTTTTGACTTTGGACTGGTAAATTCCACTATGTGTGAGTGTGGACAGCTGGCAACTCCTGAACATGTGGTCCTCGAGTGCCCGGTCAACCAAGTGAATGAAGAAGGAGAGGTCATCCAGCAAATAGCGGACACGCGGGAGGAACTAAGTGGACTAACAGTGAAAGAGATGCTAGGGGAAGAACAAACAAGATACCTACTAGACCAACTTTCTACTAGGATCTCTCATATATATAAAACAAAATATAAACGAAGAAATCAATAAAAGAAGATCAACAGGTAAAGAACAACACTTAATTTTGGACTACTCAAGTACTGTAAATATTGTATATACGGGTATGTGTGTCGGGCGTGTGTCGGAAATGGGCGTGGTCGCGCGCGGGCGGCGTGTTCCCATGAGCGGAAAAACAAAAACAATAAGAATGGTATCTAATGCGAACTTTGTGGATTTGATATCCCCTCCACGGTCATGGATACTTTGTATCATGGGGACCGCCGCCTAGCGAGACGCGTAGTGTGCGAATGGTTGCGTGTGCGTGTTAATATAAATTACGTGTGTTTAAAAGAGAATAAGAGCTCCCCCAGAGTTTCTGCCGACTCAGGTGACAGGATAACTCTGGATGGAGAATAAACTTGAGAACTTGAGAATTGAAACCAAGTAAATAATCGGGTGTGATGAAGAGATGTGTGAAAGTGTCTATATGTGACAGTGTGGTGAAGAAGAGGAAGAAGAGAGGAGACTTGGAACCGCCCCAATCCAAAGGATCTGGAGGATTCGTCCAGCGGCCCAGGACCTGGATCTTCAGAGTCGACTTCCGCACCTGAGTGAATGAGTGAGTGAATGTGTTAGAATAGGGATAGAATTAGATTAGAATAGAATAAAATGGGACCAGAAATTAACTTTTTTCTATGAATACTGTTAGGCATTTTGTTTCATCCATGATTTATTGTAGTATTTTGATAGTTTAACTGTTTTTCGTTCTAATAAATATTAATATTAGTGTATAGGATATAAAAATACAGATAAAATATATTGCAATTTTCAAGGAAACATTGCTAAATAATTTTGTACATATAAAAATTATAGTATTAGTTCTAAGCTAGAAAAGGAGGAAGATCAGCAAAGCAATAATAACATTTTATTATACAATCTAATAAAAAGATTTAAAAAGCGAATAACTAAGAAACAAAAACGCGAGGATTTGTGGTGTGACTGGATGTGTGAAAGAATACCCAAAGGAAACAAAAAAAATAAATAAAGTGAAGAGTAGGAAATAACAACAATAAAAATAATTCAAAATATATAAATAAATAAATGGAAGACATGTGTTAAAAAACAAGAGATAGAACTTAACAAAACAAAAATTAAACTGCATTGTACACTCAAGTCTAATGAAATATATATGATATTAAAAAAAAAGAATTAATCCCCCCAACCGCGGAAACAGGGCCCAGGTTTATCCATCGGGAACTGGGCCAAAGAATCATCCCCTTAACCCTCCCGTCTCTTAAATTCCTTTTTTTACATTTTTTTATTTCTTATTTTAACTGTGGAAAAGGTCCTACTGACTACGCACCCCGACGCCATGTCAGGGGCCGAGGTGGGGAGACAGAAAACGGGGATGGCCCACCCCAACTTCGTGGAGAACATCTTTAGTTCGTTGCGTCCCTCAGACGCGCGAAGCGGAGTTGAGCAAAGGATGCTGAGAGGTGGGGGTGGCAAGGTGGGTCCCAAATAAAAAAAGAAAAAAAACTTCCACCAAGCGCGAACAGATGGCATTATGGGGCTAGGCTCATGGTGTATCAGCCTGTTGCGCCAGTGATTATTATTATTTACTTTATATAACGATTATGCATGTATGCTTTGGCCGAAAAAACTGTATGGTTAAGGAGGCAAGCAGTATTTGAATTAGTTTGAATAAATCGAAACATAAATAAGACTAATTTTAATGTAAATGGTCAACAAACACAAGAGGAATAGAATTAGCTAATGGAAAGTTATTTTTAAGTGAGACGATCAAATGATTTGTTGGAGTAATGAAAGGAGAAGTGCTATAACTATTAAGAAAAAATAAACTATTTAAAACCAAGATATAAGACGTACCTTATGACCATGGAAGCTGCAAAGCTTGTTGCTTACATGAAAGTTTGAAGGGTTCTTCTAATAAAACAGGGAGGCGAAGTAGGGATGCTGGGAAGACCACTTGAGATGTAATTTAAGAAATGAACGGAAGTTCAGTGAAATGTTGAATGAATATTGTTTGACAATATGATCAAGAATGGTCGCGAAAGAATCACTTGCTTACATTGGGTAGACAGATTTTGGTTTTAAAAGCAGGAAATAATGCATTGGCTTCATACAACTGAATGTCATTATGATAGGGTTAGACACCAGGAAACATATGGAGTTTGACACAAAAGGTCTTGGGAATAGAAGTAATTTACAAAGGACTCTATAGAAGGAATTGACATTTCGTCTCTGGTAAGGTCGTGTGAATCACTTGTAAGTATCGAACACACTGAAAGCAGGAAATTCACAAGTGAATATGCCAGGTCGGCATTTGGTAGTTGACACAAAAGGGCATGGGAATACAAATAAATTGCAAGCGGCTCATCTGGCAAAAATAGCTCGGATTTGCGACTTGACATTTCGTCTCTGGTAAGGTCTTGTGAAATGTTTGGACAGAGATCTTCGAAATCATATACTTATCGAATATGTGTCATGTAGAGGAAATGAAATAAGTCTGATAGATGGCATCCCAGTTGAAAAGGTCGTGTGAAAGATATCATGATAAAGTATATATTGTAAAAAGTCACATAAAGGATACAATATAGGGCACGCGCAGTAACTGCACTGAAAAGATTCTTATAAAAGTAGAGACTTGTTCATAATTTATAAGTCATGAATCGGTGTGAAAAGGCAGTATTTGTATTTGGGAGAACTTCGTTGACGAACGCCAACTGTTCCTTGTAGCCGACCAAGTTGAAAACGCAGTCAAACAAGAGTGTTTTCATTGTTCCAGACATTACATTGCCGAAGATTTTATATTGTCAAAAGTCATTGCCGCTGCCATTTTCGCTTTGTTTTGGGTGCCGTTACAACATTGCCGGACAACACGAACATTTGTGCTCATTGTATGAAGATGGAAATTTATTAGTGTCTGGAGAAGAGCAAATCAAGTATAGTGTACGAGAAAAGACAAAGGAAATATTATAAACTTTACCACAGTACAACAATTATACGCTATTTTTATTGGAAAGCATACAGCATTAAATTCAAAATATGCAAACTTTGTGGATGCTCTGGAATTAATATTACGGTCACGAATAAATGAAGCAGTGGAACCTTTATTAAAATCAGATCGTAACTTTGAAGCTTAATGTAAATAATAATATTAACATATCGTCTTGCTTTGTTTATAATATTGAATCAGTGCTTTGTTTTTTTTTAAAAAAACGCAGAGACATAAGAACAATGACAAATATTTTAAATATAGTAAATGTTATGGCTCGGTTTGACGGGGAAATAGAAATTAGTGAAGAGTTTTTAACAAATTATCTGTTTTCTGAATGCGCTGCTACCTCAATACATGGAAAATGTGTATATGAAACACTTAAAGAATTTAGTCCAAGTAAAAGCGACCAGCCATATGTGTGTAACTATTGCTTTTTTAAGTGTACACACATTCAGCTTCATGAATGTATTATTGAAGAACAAGTGACCCTACGTTGTCGTGCCTCTCGGATATTATTATCTGAAACAACAGTTCGTGAAATTTTCGAAGTTTATAAATTCCGTAATGAAATGTGTACAGAAAAAGACACGTATGGTATTTTCCTTAGAGCCTTACATAAATTTACGTTGTTAGAACCCGAAATTGTTAAAACGTTACTTTTGCCAAAGAATGGATCTGGTTTTGTAAAAACTTTTTATAAGGCTTCAGCACAGTGGAACAAAGTGACGTTAAAGTGAATGAGTTATCTTTGAGTGCATGAAATCTTAATATGGTGAACAATAGATTGTGGGGTCCCTGTGACTGTTATAGTTTTACTATTGGCGAACGTTGCCTGTGGAGAACAGTTAATCATTGGACGAGTCGGCGCTATCCTTTGTTATGTGGTGGTTGTGCTTTTTATGACGGAAATATTGTTAACCATGTTTGTGCTCAGCACGGCATAATGCAGGATCGAACTAACAATACATTATTGGATCAAACAAACGTTAGTGATTTATTTTTAGTGTATACTAAAAACATATACATAGATAGAATACCCCAATGGGTTTTTTAGTGTGGTTTACACTACTTATTGGAACATAAACTAATATAAATTATATTCAAACTATTATCAAAAGATATTGCACAGGGAAGATGCTCTGCAATGCAATGAACTTATTCACTTTGGACCCTCGTGTAAACATCGTTTTATGAATTATTTTAATTATTTTATTATTTTATTTTGTTAAACAATGTGTATCTTAATAGTTGACTTCTGGTTTGTTACCTGGTCTGTTTGTTATTCATGAATGTAGTTGAAGGTGTGTATGTTACAATAGTAAATATATGTACTATGTATTCGATATCATATAGAATGTGTGACATCTTTTTAATAGTGTTTCTATGTATATAACAATAAGAAATATAATAGGCACTAAAATGAAAATATTTATGTATTCGTTTTTACGAAAAAGCATGTCATTGTTTTACTTTTAATTATTAATGTATACTAGACTGTCTTGTATTTTTTAACATACACGGAATTGTTTAAAAGACTAATATGGCATAAAATGTTATATTTTTTGTGACAAGAGTACAAGGTAGACAATATCTTTAAACACCAATAAAAAACAATTACTTGAAACTTATAAATTGTGTGAATGCGATCCAAAATGGTCAAATATATAACAAAAGCTATATTAGACTGACTTTTGAAATACTTAACCGTAAATGCATTTTAATATATACTTTTGCAAGTTGAATCTACATCGAGACAGCCATAAGTCGCTATAAGGTATGCTTGAAAAAATCACATTAAAATGTGTAAAGTTATTAAACATTAAGAATGAAAGATATTGTATATATAAAAATTACTAGCCAATTAAAGAATCTTTATGGATTGAATTTTCTGAAAAATATGTTCAGCTTAGTAAAGATCCATTAAATTTGTTTGTGTTTGTTTTATGTTTTTAAAAAGATTGCGGCTGGCGCTAATTGTTAATGTTGTATTATGGAAGACTTTGATAATTAGAAAACTAAAAAACAAAACTAAACTTATAAGGAGAAATTTGTATATACTTTTTTATTCTATGAAGTTGATTGTAGTATAATAGACTTTTACTTTAATAAAAAGTAAGCATCCTTTTTTTCCTTTTTAATTTTAATATTGTGTGAATGTAATCTTAATTTAAAACTTCCTTTTGAACATTTTTTTTACGCAGAAAAGACAAATAGACAGCACTAGCAGGGTGTGCTTGTCTAGACACGGTTCTTTAGAATCACTGTGTGGTTGTGTATACAAACAGAGTCTTGTAACTTGATAAACAGGTGTTTATCCTCCCACCTGCTTTCCCCCGGTGACCGGTTGTGTAGTTTTCTATGAAACCGTGACATCGCTTAAAGACCACAGTACGACTTCTTATTATTGTTTTGTATATGAAATAAACAAGAACAGGCATTCAAAGGAGACGGAAAGAGGAAGGGGGAGGAGGATGAAGAGGATAGTCTGGTAAGAAACATGGAAGACAGCGTTAATAGAGTAAAAGAAACATAGCGTAGGAAGCTTGCCGTGTACTTGCAGTTGAGGGAGAACCTTTTTTTTGTTTTTACTGATGGTTAAGGGACTTTTAAAGTAACCAAATGTTAGATGGTAAAGCATTGGATTGTTTAATGTAACTTAAACGATAGGCATTATATCAGCGAATTTGTAAAATTGAATTATTTATTGGGGCTACTATAAATTTAATCTGTGAAGAATGCACAAAAGTTGTTTGAAATATGAATTTATATGAGTGAAGCATTGAGTTTTTTTTCATATAAGATACAGTAGGCTAATTCATGGATGGTATCTTGAACTCTAAGAGGAAACCATAAATACAAATGAATACTTTTAGCTTATACGCGGGTTGTAATTGTCTTGAATTATCACTTTATAGCCACCATAGAAATATTATATATATACATATAACCCGTCATATATATATTAGCACTGAAAAGCCATTATTGACTAATACTGGAGTGATTACCTTTAGTATGTGAAGATGTCTATTTGATTTTTCGTGTGATATGTATCACTGGAACTCGACGAAATATTGTAGTTATTTAATCAAAGTTGTGTAAAACCTTAAAACCAATTCAATGTGCTCTAACAACTCCTGATCAAATATTGTAGTCATACATCCAAAGACAAGGTTGGTCAAAGATCTTACAACCATTTCAATATGCTGTAAGACCCCTTCATGAAATATTGTAATTATTCAGTCAAAGCCAAAGTTGCCAAAGCTACCTAATGGCCTTAAACGAATTTCGCCAAATGATACTGACATACGAATCATAAAATGTGTTTTTATTCACGTACATGAGAACTCGTTGTAAGAAAAAAAACACTTAATATATACAGCGAGCCATCTCGCAAATATTCTGGAAGACGACATTGAATAAGTATTTTTTAGTAATGCAAATATTGTTTTGTATCTATATTAGAGAATGAAACTGTTTCCAACTGATTACGATTTTTAACTGTAATAATGTATTATATCATATACTGCCCGAGTATGCTTTTTTTTTCAAGACACATTTGCGGATGACAGGAATCGTAAATATATACGATACTTGTAATGCTTTACGTTAGCATTTTACAAACAATTTTAGGTGCAACCAAGGGTATGGTTTAAAGCAAGCTTTTTATGTTTATTATAATGTAAACTTACAAAGCCACTTACAGCTCTTGTATATAGTTTGTGAAACATTAACCTAAATCATACGATTAATCTTCATTTTAAATAAAATAAAGTATTTTTTACGCTCTTAATTTCGAACTTGTTTTATTTTTTACAGGCCACTAAACTTAATGTCTTGGTAAGTTAAATATATGTTTGACACCATACTTACTTTATCATGAATGTTTTTTAAAGAAAAAAGACGGTTTACAGAATGTGAATGCAAGACACGATACATTGTCTAATGATCGCACCTTTTTTTCTGTAGTATTATTACGCCAATTAATAATAATATTTCAACCGTAAGGTGTTATTATAAAAGCACCTTGAGTGAGGCAAATATTAAAATAACTGAAACAAGCACATTTCAATTCATTCCTTCTGAGCCATAAGTGCGTAAAGACCATACATAAAATTTAAATAATATCGCAATGTGTAAAAAATATTGATATGGTTTGGTTTCCTAGTCAGGTGAAAGCAAACATGTTATTTTTGTAGTCATGCGAAAGTATATATATATAATTTAAGTTAATGATCATTTCTGTGTAAAGATAAAAGTTTTTAATATATTACAGATTTTGTAATAATAAAAAATGCTAATGTACTTGCATAAATTGTTTTATATATAAACTTACATACACACAAAAAAAATGTTTCCTTTTAGTTAAAAATGTTTGATATCTTGCTAGAGTTTTATATTGAGATAATGAAAGGATAATGCGCACCTTGGAAAACGTTAGTCTGGTTGAGACATTAATATGTAAATACATTTACTTACTCTTCACACTCCTCAAGGTGACTACTTATTTGAGATATATTTTCGCTGTCACTCTCGATTGATGAAAAACTGTACTTGATAATACACTGGCATTATCAGCACTAAATTCACTTTGAGCACTTTGTCGTTCATATTATAACTGAATTATATGTTTTTTCCATGTACGTCTTCAAATTCCATTTCTTCATGTTTTTGTGCTTTATCTTCATCTTTACTCTCTTCTTCTCCTTCTGCGGCCTCTTCATAAGTATCTTCGCCATTTTCTTTATAGCTATTTTCCTTTTAGAACTTGTCTTCACAATTGTCATCACATTGATATTCGTCTTTTATGTCTTGACTACCATCATCCTCTTCTTGTTCCTTTATAGCATCTAGGTCCTCTTGTCCATCATTGCCCCATAAAATTTGCCTAATTTCATGTAATTCTTGCTCAGGTATTTTTTAAATGCTTCGAAGTTTTTTATTCATTTATTAGGAGGCTAGTGTTTTAATACATATGGATATAATTAAAAAAGCATACAAAGTCAGATCAAATTACTAGTTATGGAATTATACATCCTGATACACTTATTTTAACAAATTTTAAAATATAATAAGAATATTATTGTGTAAAATAGGGAATATATAAAGTTTTTTTACAAAAAATATTTTTATATGTACAACGATAATTAGGAAATAAAACAAATACTTTTACGTTTTATATTATTTATTCATAAAAAAAAGTTAAAATACAAACATCATACATTATATATTGATTAAAAAACATTATCATTGTGAGGGAATATTTACTCTTTTTTTCTTAAGTTCTTTTTCTTTTACAAATAAGTGGCTCTGTAAACGTTTAGATTTGTTTTATAAAGAATACCCAGTTACTACTTCATCGAAACTAAAAACATCTTTTGGTTACTTGTGTAGACACACTTTTTTCGCGATTTACCATGTAGTTCACGGGGCGTGGTTTCTATACAATATTGGCCAGGAGTCCGTGACTGTCTCGCTGATAAGTGAATTGAAGTTTCCCATGCTAATTCCTGCGAGTGATGCAAATAAAAAAGGCACTTCTTAAACGGGGGAAGCTAAAAGGAATTTCTTCAGAGTAACGACATGTCAATTTTCCCTTTAATATTTGGTGAGAGGGGGCTACACAAAACTGAAGGCAATAGGTGCCACGCCTTTTAAGAAAACTTTTTCTGAGACATTACATTGTTCATATTTTAGGTGATCTCTTCATTTTCACATTATTACATCTTATATCTATGAGCACTACAAGTTCTGTCATCATAAAGTATTCGGAGTGTTCAATTTCAGGGAAAATGATTTCTAAGATGCAACGTAAAGTCCTCAAATATAATTACTGCCAATGATAAAAAATCTAGGGTTAATTCAAGATCCATGTTTGCAGAAAAATTAAAATATGATGAGTAACAGTTTGTCTAAATCCGCTTGATAAGGTTCGAATTATCTTAAACTTGAATGTAGGGCTTCCTGTAAACATATTTTCTTAAGAGAAGATTTAATATATGAAACCATTAGGAGGCTTTCTTTAGCCTATTATTTAATGTTTGGAGATCAAAGGTTTTATTATATTTTAAATTTTTTAACAATAAGTGTATCAGGATGTATAATTCAATAACTAGTATTTTGATCTGAGTTTGTATGCTTTTTTAAGTATATCCATATGTACTAAAACACTAGCCTCCTAATAAGTGAATAAAAAATTTCGAAGCATTTTAAAAAATACCTGAGCAAAAATTACATGAAATTAGGCAAATTATATGGGGCAATGATGGACAAGAGGACCTAGATGCTATAAAGGAACAAGAAGAAGATGATAGTCAAGACTAAAAGAAGAATATCAATGTGATGACAATTGTGAAGACAAGTTCGGAAAGGAAAATAACTATAAAGAAAATGGCGAAGACATCCTGTCAGTAACATACCAATCAAAAGCTCTCGGTTTCAATCTCTAATGTTTTATACATAATTTTAACTCCACCCTGTAAAAGTACTATTCCTGCTTTAGCTTAATTCACAAGTACCTTGTTTCTCAATATAGGCAAATATATGTGAAGTTTAAACCTAAAAAACAAAATCGATTCTTTCTCTCTTAATAGTGTATTTTTTATCCTTCTTCAAGTAGTCTCACTGGTTCATTGAAGCAGTTTTTAGTTCGCTTTACGTATTCCATGCAAAACAACAATCAGAATGGTGGTGGCCACTACAGATTAATTGTGCGATCTTTCCGTTATCAATTAGTTTCACTACGAGTCTTTCAATATAGTAAACACTACTGTTATGTTATTTCTATTCTACGAGTAAGCAAAACCACTAATAAAATCATGGTCAGCTTAACAAGTCCCTAGGTTGAATCTCCGGAATCTTGCAGCTAGTATCTGAATATGGCTACTTCAATATCATTTCACAGAAATCATCTTTTTTTAAACTCATTTACAAACATCAACTTAGAGTCTCTATAAAGTAATTTAGTGTACGCAAATACAATATTATATCCGATATGTTCTGGCTCTATCTACTATCATCAAATCAAAAGCTCCAATAGCATCACAATTTCATTTCGACATTTAGTCAAAGACAGTCGATCCTTCAGCTCAATATCTCCTATTATTATCATAAAATGTTTTCTAAGCCTTTCTTAGTCTGATAAATATGCTTTCAAAATCATCTTATTCGTACTTCGTTGCTAGAACACAACGTTTCCGAAGATAACTTATACATTATCATAGCAACTGTTTCACAATATTATACGCACATACAGCGTCTCTATACGTTCATTTACGTACATAACACCAATTTATTCTTCAACTACATGCGGGAATTAAAGGAAATTTTCTTTTTTAAAATAATATTTAAACTTAACATTAGTTTTGTGTTTGAGGTGACTTCTTGTCTTAGTGTTTATCTACAGTTTTAGTGTGTGATTAACATTCCAAACCGAAGATTAACAAATTTTAATATATGACTTTTAAAATTTTACATTTTACTATTGATTATAAAAAAACAACTCATTTCAACTTAACTCCAAAATTAAATGAATCTATTTTCAACTACCATTCAGTGACAGAACATCGTCATTTTACATATAATTTCTAAAGGAAACATTGACTGTCGCACGTAGATTTCCGAAAGGGGACACGCTGGTTCAAATCCAACTATGGAAAGTCTTGACAAAAGTATTCTCCCATCTTGGTTCATAATTTCTACCGAATTTCATCTATAATCAGGTTGTGGTTAATTCTTTCATTCCGTCATTATTCTATTTGTAAATCAGCGTGGATTTTTAAATACCTTTTACTTATCAATTTATATTTCATTGGTTTTTCTTGTAGTCGAATATTGTCAAGTCATATCTTGTGTACTTTTTTAATTGTATATTAGATTTGAGATATTATTTCATTATCAAAATGGCGATGCCACCAAAACTTTTCTCACTATGTTGATTAAACGGGGGTGGGGTGTAAAGTAGGATTAAGGGCAAGGCTTGACCCGAAGGTGAACCCTGAGTCAAAAGGCCCTGGGAACCTGTCAAAATTAAAATTTATGGAGCCCAGGTTCACCCAGGGACTCCGGAAAAGCGCACGCCACTACTTAGCAGTTCTGTTTGTTTAGAAAACAGGAAACAATTCGTTTCACCATTAACAAGCTTCGTTGAAAAATTTCAGTTAAGCTAGTAACTGCTAAGTTTTCATCTTTTGTAGCAGTCATAGTAATTTATCCCATATAGCAGTGGAAAACAGCTGCTACGCTATTTTTGCCCATGTCTGTTATTATTTTTATTTTTCAAGGCTTTACTAATGTTTTTTGCTTTCTTTGTATTGTATAAATGTGCCATCCCTTCCAGATATCGAATCCGGCATAAAGTAGATTTTCACATTTTTTTCCGTTTATTGCATTGCAAACTGCCGATTCAAATGATCCGAATGTCAATAAAATTAAGTTATTCAAAGCTGAAAGGTCACGATGGAACATTTTCTTTCCGGCAATGTCGGGGACTACTCCCACCATCTGTCAAGCAGTTCTCTCTTGTCTAAATGTTACATAAAATTTTGTTATTTTTTTCATTATCATCACACAAAGCAATGCAACATATCTATAAATGGTCCAAATATTAAAAAAAATAACCATACTTTTCAAAGTTGAAAAATCACGCATGAATGTTTTAAAATTGAAAGGATAATCTAAACTTCAAAACTATACGGTATCCTAGGTCGACCATTTCTGGCAATGTTATATTAACTTTCGTTAGTCTTTATTGTCCATGACATGAAACAATGCAACATATCCAAAACTGATCAAAATCTCATTCTAATTACACATAATGTTCACAGTTGATAATTGAGGCAGGAACATTTTCTTACCGGCAATATCGGGGTTGACTGACGTCATTCATCATGCAGTTGGATATCCTAGGTCGAACGTTTTTTGCCAACCTTAAATTGACCTTCTTTATTTCCTAATATTCACGACAAGAATGAATGTAACATACCCAAAGGTGGTCAAATATCACTATAGTTAAACATACTATTCACAGTTAAGAAGTCGAGGGTTTTATGTGGTCCTTTCTGTTAAAGTTACATTAAATTTTGTAATTTCCAATTATTTAAAGATAATACAATACCATATATCTAAAAATGGTTAAAATATCGCAATAATTAAACATACTATTCAAAGTTTAAAAGTTAAATTTAAGAGTGGATTTTCCATTCCCGTAAAAACTACATCAACTTTGTTATTTACGAATGTTCAAGACATGATGCAATGCAACATATTCCAAAGTGATCAAAATATCAAGATAATTAAACATACTAATCTAAGTTAAAAACACGCATGAAAATTTTCTGTTTAGGCATCTAAGTCTGTGGCCGTGACAGTGGAGGGGTCGGACAAGTACCATCCAGCCATTAGCCTGGTTTGACTAAGGAAAAACCTTGGAAAATTTCAGTTAAGATGAATCGAAACTAGGATCTCTCGAATGTTACACCAAACGCTCTTTCACTGAGCTACCGCAACGAGGTAGGTAGATAGATTTGTGATTGTACTCTAAATCAGGACAGTGGTCACTATTAGCAAGATTATTCAAACACAGTTTCAAAAAGAGATGTTAAGTGAAGTCTATCCCCACTCAGTATGTCAAACAATTAACAAATACATCTGTTTTACTAGTAAAACACGGTAGGTTGGCTTCAATTATCACTTTAAAACAAGAAAAAGAATAATAAATTTTCAGCCTGAAACTGGACGTGAACCCGTGAACCCTGCGTATAACCCAGGAAAACCAACTATCATGAACTTTTAATCATTATTCGGAGAAGTACAGGCAACCTTATTACTCTGCTCTCAACCTGCTACACAAACAAAGTCAGAATGGCCGACCGCTCGGATTGAACAAACGAAATGTCGAATTCTAAGCCAACGTTGTACCACAATACAGTTTTATCTTCTATTACTAGAGTAGTGTATCTGAAACCAGTGTACCTGAAGTTCTGGTTGTCATTGGTTGTAAATAATATGTCATATACGGGATAATCCTACTTTTTCTAGCATGCACTTGTTCGTTGCTATATGTGTAACTCTTAATGTTTGAGTCAATTTGTCTACTCTGGTTACTTTAGAATGAAACGTTGTCTTTGGTACTGTTGAATATGTCATGTATGGGACTTTCTTTCTTATTCCTAATGTGCAAATCACAATGCTCCTTTACGACAAGATGAGAGGTATCTCAATCAAATTACGCTGCAAAACTCGAAAGTCAAAGATCGTTCCCATTTTTAATAAATGAGGTTGCCTTGATATACTAAGCCATTATACGAAGTTTCACTACTAAATTCGAAAGTCGGAATTCTTCTCAATTTTCACACAACGTCTTGAACTACTAAGTAATTATACCAAATTTCACGGCAAAACTCGAAAATCAATTTCGCCCCCATTTTCAATAAACGTGGTCGCCTTGATCAACTGTCATTATAGCAAATTTCACTACAAAACTCGAAAATAAAAATTCGTTTCAAGTTTCGCTCAGCGTCTTGAGGTATTATGTAATTATACTAAGTTTCATGTAAGGCCTTGAAGTATCTAAGTCTCGCGCAGAGATAGGAGAAAGAAATGCATTCGGGAAGGTGTCATCCAGGGCCTACGTTGAAGGTGCAACCCGGCATTTACTTGGTTTGACTTAGGAATACCCTGGAAACCTCAATCAGAATTGTCGACCACTGGGATCGAAGTCAAGACCTTCCGAACCCTACGCCAACGCTCTACTACTGAGTTACGGTGCCTGAATGAGAGAGAGAGATTTTTGTCTCTCTCTTTCCCCTTTCCTTCTTCTTCCTTCTCTTCCGAACAGGGGGAGGGAGAGAGAGACGCAAAAAGAGAGGAGAGAGAGAAAGAGAGAGACGGGACGGGATGATGTAGGCAGAGCATGCGGAAGTTATTGGTCAGGACCTTTCATAATTTACCATAAAGAAAGCCAATTTAGTTCAATGTATCTGTAACTTAAAAAATATATTTTATACAGATAACTGAGTAGATGATTATTACTGTTCTTGCCCAAAGTTAGTTGATAGGAGCATTTTTAACGTACTTTATTTTTTTCTAAAGCACATTTCTCAAAAGCAAATTACGTAATCTCGAAAAGAAGTTTCGTATTGTCTTTATCTCGCTTTATGCTTAAAAGGGAAGAGAGGAGGACATGAATTTGCTCTTTCCTTCTAGCAGCGTATTCTTTATCACATCGTGACTGATAACCACGTTACAGATCAAAGGGTAATCACAGTTTGCAATGTGAAGGTCTTGTTTTCGAAGATACAAGCAGGTGCTGTAGATACTTTTTTCGTTTTGTCACCCTAATATTCGTATAGTAGTATTGGCCTACATATTACGTACCATTTTCATATTGAATTAATTAAACTCTATATATTAGGGAATTTTTAAGTACGAATCTACGCCTCACCATTAATCAAAGCCATCACCCACACCTTTTGAGTACCTTTGCTGTGGACAAACAATTTGATACTAATAATTATCCCAACCCTTTAACCTCGCTGCAAGGACGAAAATCTACTACACTGCAAGTCATTTTTTTCCTTTTCCTTTGATGAAAATTTGAAAAGAGCACAGAAAAACAAATAGTGGAAGCGCCCTCTTTGATAATTGTTTTCGCTACACATAAATCTACTCCGGATGGCCGTAGGCACCAACAAAGTAATTTTGTTACTGAAAGAGAAAAAAACGAGAAAGAAAGTTGAGAGGCTAAAAAGAGAAGTCTTTCATATTGCAAGTTGAAGAACAAAAACTTATAATTTAAAAACATATCAAGAAAGGAATTGCTTATTTTTATTGAGAAGTAATTAATTAACTTGAATGTAAGAAACGTTAAGTGGTTGTTATTATTAAGAAGACCTAGGAACATTGTAACTTTAGTAAATTGTTTGATCCAGCTTTGGTTAGGATTGCTGTTTGATTAAGAGAATTATAAATACTAATTTTGCATAATAAAATGTGATATTGGTGGAAATGGAACTGAAAAGCTTCCAAAAGCGTTGGTAAAATCCAGAAAGACAACAAACAAAGGCAGAATCTTTAAATATAAGTTGACAATGAGATATACAGGAACTGGGACTAAATATTACATTTGAGTAAATAAAACTTTAATATTGCCGGAAATTGTACTGGCATTCTTTTGAAAGCGTGAATAAATTGTTGAAAGTGGGGGCTCAAGTACCATGTAAGACGTAACCTTCGTGACGTAACGTGAATGTAGCATTTACTGGTTTGAGAAACTAGGAAATGTGCTTATTTTAGTTTGACATTTGAATTGAAGCATGGCTTTTATTGACTTGCTGCTAGCATACATTTCAGCGTCTACTAAACCGTTTCTTGTATCTTATTGAAACTAATATAGCATCTATTGGTTTGTGAAACTAGGAAACTCGCTTATTTTAGTTTGACTTTTGAATAGAATCAAGGAGGTACGTGAAGTTGGCCCAACCACATCAAGCTTTTAAGACCAAAACCACACCATGATTTTGTGCATATTTTGTGCTAATTTGTGCACACTATCCCATATTTTGTGCACGCTCGGTTTAGCCCAGAAATCGAAAACAATGTGGTTGGGCCAACTTCACGCTGGCCCAACCACATCAAGCTATCGGGATAAAAA
>JAGDQP010043035.1:0-16349 GCA_022664845.1 Lepisma saccharinum
GAATAAATTGAATATTCTGAAACAGATTATTTAATTTATCTGCCACAGATACTCCCAGACTTATTTCGTTAATTTGAAAAATTAAAGCAGGAACTTATTCAAAAGTTGAAAAGTGTATCACTATTTCTCTGGTGAGGAGTGTGTATAATCTAATAAAAATATAGGGGTGGAATTTAAGAAGGTGCAATAGCAAAAATGTGTTATAGTTTACTTTAAATCGCGATGGAGTAGTAGTTCAGGTTGCTTAAAAGAGAATATTACTATTGGTCAAGACAACATACCAGAATCTTAAAAATATTAGCCACATAAAAATATAACAGATATTTCGTAGGAACTACATTTCAATAATTTCAAGTGAATTAACGTTAATATACTCGTGGTTTCTATATTAAAATGTCAAATTATTGTCATATTTGATAAGAATTTAAAGTTAAAATGATATGATTACTTTTGAGATAATTAATCCTAAATACTAAAATCTATATGAATACTAAACTTAATCTAGGTTTCAATATTAAAACTTACTTAAATCTAACATACATTTTCGTTACTTATCAGAAAACAATTATAATAATAATGACATGCATGAATATTGAGTACCAACCAACCATGATTATTTCTAACACAGCTTTTTTAAGAATTACCACTTACTAAATTACATATTCAGTTACTGATTTTAGTTTCCAAATTTCAAAAATAAAATAAAATTTTAATTACAATCATTAAATAATTTTTCTCTTTTAAATTTTATCTTTTGCATGACTCAATTTTTATAGTAAAAGCTTGTCAAAGCATGGTGTCGGTTTTGCAAACGGAAGTTATCTAACAGATAAGAAAACATAGTAACCGGAAGTATACTACGTTGATAAAGAACGTATTCATTTCTCTTGATTATATTTTTTTTTCTTCTTTGAAGCACTAACACAAAACACTTTTGTTGAGACATTTCACACAAACATTCACTGCATTGAAGATTTTCACCAGGGAGGCAGGATTTCATGTTGTTACCAGGATAGTTTTAAACAATATAGATTATTGAAAGAGAAAGTTCCATAAGCTGGATGTAGTAAAGCACAAGGGAAGAATACTAGTATTATTAACAGTAATACTAGTAATAATACAAGTAATAATAGTATTAACACTCGTATAATAAATTATCAGTGGGTCACTATAATTGTGGGAGATTCCAAGAAATCATCTTCTTCTTTTTGCATTCCAGGGCAAACTTTTTTATCTTTCTGGCAATTCTGCGTCTTTTGGTTGACGAGAAATTTCAATCTTTCTATTTTCGTGGGGCAGGGCTTAACAAAGGAGTTTGCTTTCAGGGTTAAAGGATTAACTTACTAGGATAGGGAAAAATTTATACGTATCTTCTTAGAGTGATAGGGAAGAGAGAGAACAGAAACTTGAAGCGATGTTTTTCATTGAAGTTGAAGATTCTCAAAATTTTGGAGAATTAGTAGAATATCGAGAGTTGTTCGTAGAGTAAGAGACAAGTAGGGTTCACTTTTTGCGCAGTCTCTGGATAATCAATTTCTTCATTCGTTTCCAGGTACAGTATTGGGTTCAGCTTTTCGTTGTCCTTTTTCTTAATAAATTCAGCTTCGATCAACTTTATAGCTGTTGACGTTTGTGAGCAGACAGTTTCGTCGTGCTGGAGTTGCTGACAATTTCATCATTCGTGTAAGAGGAGGGGGGTTGGATAGGAGTCAAGGTGATTTTTATAGGTTAATATAACTTTTTGGGGTTCTAGGCTAAGATGGATTTAACTTTAGGAAATGGGTAAAGGTTTATATTCTTCTTTCTTCTAGTCTTTTCGGGTTCTATCTATATTTCTTCTTCCTGGGTAGAGTTCCAAACTTCTAGTAGCAAAAGAGGTAGCTATTTCATTAACTAGTTGCATCCGTGAACAACAGTACCTTTAAATTAGATAACAGGCATTAATAAAAGCACTAATTCAAACATAAAGAAAAAAAAATAATTCATTTCTCTAACATATATTAAGAAAAATCACCAAATGTTAAACACAACGTAAGCAATAGGATAAGATAAACAACAAAGAAAATTAGAACAGAGTTAAATTTTACAATCAAGATATATAGAATCTGATAGCTTATAAGAAAGTAAATGCAGTGTGCTTCTAAATGTCTGAGTCAAAGTAACTTTTAAATGTATCTTCCGAAGAGAGAAATTTTAGCTTTATTTTATAAATCTTAAATATTGGAATTTTATTAATTCAAAATCTAATTATTTTATCAACACTTTGAATTTTTAATTTATTTTACTCATTAGTTACATTTATCAAAAAGAGATTCTTAAAAATCAACAAAAAGGAAAAGTAGAGATAGTTTATTTTTGAACTATCGTTGTAAAATTCTATTTACCAACTGAAGTAATTATGACTATATCGTGACGTAACCTTGTTGTATTGGGCTTCTATCTGAAATAAATGGAACTTGACTTTAAGTGAAACTTACTGACTAAATTTATGGTTAGAGGAGAATTTCACTTCTTCTACATAATTTAGGCACATCTTATACTGTTTATAATATGATTAAACGCTTTTTGTACATGACTTACACACTTTATGATCTATTCTACACTTACCATACACAATTTATACACTAGTACATTTCACACAATTATCAATCAATATACACTACTTATACGTTTATATAAACATTTTGTGGACTATATATATTTTTGGGCTCTTCAAATCAATCACTTGGCTTACAAAATATTGTAATCAATTTCCTATCAACTATTTTCTCATTCTTCTTTCAATTTTCAATCTTACGATTTAACATATTCACATTTTAACACGTACGTGAGTTCAAGTACTCTTAAAGTATGACGGGGTTCAAACTAAATCAAACTTCATTTGTTTTTCTTACTTCGTATAATTAACTTTCAATTCTTGTTCCATTTTGTAATTTTCTATCTTATATTGCGCTATAACAAAGAGAATTTAATTATCGGTTGAGAATAGATTCCTAATGATCTATAATGAAAAAGTTTATATTTATGACTCGTTCCTGAGATCAAAGGCTTAAACCATGGCCAAACCAATATTCAACCTTTATAATTCTTTGCTCATTGGTTCACAACTATGATTGTAATGAACAATCAAATAGTCAAAAAAAAGAAGACATTCTGTACCATTATGAGGCAGTGTCTTTATAAAAACGTACTCCTCTTATACAAGAGTTTGAGTATCATATATATTTTTGTAAGGAATCGTGTAATTCCTATTCTTCAAAAAGAAGAGTGTGTATCGTCGCCATGTCTTAACTGAATTCACTGTACATTTAACATCGTGCGGTATCCCAAATTTTCATATCAGAGTTTCGTCACTAAATCACTATGGATTCATTCTATACTTTTGGTCAGGCGCTTATATGAAAATATAAGCTCTAAAATAATTATGCCAATCGAAACTCGGTTTTACTGAAGATTTTACTCCGGATACTATAATTAACGTAGATCTTTTAACACTTGACACAAAATTAAATATTTTAAGTATTATTTTTAATGTAGGGCTAATTCCCATAAATCAACTTTCTTTTCCCTAACTATGTTAACATAAACGTCATTCTTTAATCTCTTATCATTTTTTCTTGTACTTTCACTTTTAACTTTTCCAAATTTCTAATTGTGGCGTTTTCATCGAAAAGACAGACTTGTGTAACTCTCTATATCACGTCGTCAGGTAAAGCTAAGATCAAACTTCACCACTACACCTACAGGGTGGGGGATGTCCTGTATGCGTAGAACTTTTATGGTTTTCTGCTGCGATTAATCGAAATAATTCCCCAATTATTCGACATTCTTGCTTCCAAAATTCCATTCTAGCTTTTCTAACGTAAATTCTAATGTAGTGAGATCTCTATATGAACCGTGAGTCGAAAGAAACAAATGTTCAATTTTTCGTTGAAACTCAAGTAATTGCCTGGCTTTGAAATTTACCAGTCGTGAGATAATGCATATTTCTCATGTCAATTCGTAGGTAAGGTTTGGGAGTAAAATATTTGAGGGATAAAAACAATGGAGGAGGGTTCCTTGCCAGCCAGATAAAAGTAGGCTAGGTTGTAAGGATATCCCATTTCCTCAGAAAAAAAAAATGCTGAAAAATGTTACCAGAACACAGACGACCAATGTAAAGCCGTAAAGCATGGGAGTCGAGTGAACCTGAGGGAAAACAACTAACAGTCGTGGTGATGAAACATGAACATCACAACCACGGGATGAAACAAGAACACGGAGGTGGGGGTCATAATAGATGGGATGAAGAAAAATACTGGGCGGGGCGCTATGGACCATCATATTAAAACAAAATTCATGAAATCGAGAACCTATAAAATAATACGGTCGGGACCGCGCGGGTCATGAGCGGTTGAAGAGGAGTGCAATGGAAGAGAACTCATAAACGATTAAAGTAACAGAACTGAATAAAAAAAAATGCTAACAATGGCACGTCATAGGGAAGAAAGCAAACTAAATAGACGAGTCGAAGCGGAAGGAGAGTATAAATAGAACTAACCACAAACACTGGAGAGGGGTTAGAAACAGAGATAACAAAAAAAATACGTATTGGCAATGTGAAATCCAAAGGCAATAGCGAAGTAAAAAAAAAGTCTCGATTGTGACGAGGGTGCCGTTACCTAGTATTAAAGTGTGAGAGGACGAGGTCGTTGACGAAATTCAAAGGTTTGTCGAAAATGTGTGTACACACGAATGTGCCGTACAAAAGTTTAGTGGTAGTGGAGAGAAAAAAAAATCCGTTGGATCCTATGGGAGAAATGAGGAACACGTCCCTGAGTTATTGAAGGTAAGAACTTTTAACAATGAAAATAAAATAAGATGTAAAAATAAAATGAAAATGTCCGCGATAAAAAATAAACGACATGTCAGTCCGTGCAATGGGACAACACAAGAGTTAAAGATAGAGATATGCATAAATTCGAAAACTGAAGTCAGAGAAAAAAAGAAAAAAAATATGGGGAAGGGGGAGGAGTCTATACTCGAAAAAACATACAATCAAACAAGCTGAAGGTGTCGACAAGTTCCAAGGAACGACCAAACGAAGTTGTGGCGAAAAATCCATTTTGGATACAAAATCGAAACCTCGGCTGACCAGCAAGGTACTATTCAACTATTCGGGAGAGAGATAGTGGTCGGCGACTCAGGAAGTCGTGTTGCACAAGGAAAAGCAAGTATTGGAAAGATTCCAACATGACGTCAATAAGCACTGAGAAGGAAAATGAGCATACGGAAGCAGTCAATGCATCAATGTATATTTATAGAGTTTCAGGAAGCACTACTAACCAACTTATATATAAAATGGAGCCTAAAGAATTGTGTTATCTTGCGGTTTCCGGTGTGCGGATATTAGTTAAGAATGAAAACAGAAAATCAAACGTGAGGCAGAGGCAATCTCGGTGCAGGCATTGCCAAGAAAAACAATTCTGATATAAATAAATACTAGCGCACAATAAGTATTATTTACAGTAAAGAATATATTAGGGCTCGTTTAAGTATACTAAAGAAACTATCTCGTAGTGAAGTATAAAACGAAAAGAAAGATCAAATGTAGGACGGAAGAAAGCAAGGTCAACATTGTTGATGTGTTTCCGACTAAACGAATGTGGGGAAGGGAGGCAAACCGAAAACAAAGGCGGTAGCCGTTACTAACTGTACACATCCAAAGCTTCGAAGTACGCGCTAAAAAAAATCATTACACGAAAACCCATAAAATGTACAATAGAGTACGAGTTTCAAAATATCAATCTCTCGCTGTAAACGTTTTATTTAATAAAAACTAGCGAAGTGCATCCGGATAGGGATTCATCTGCGTATCATTCGACAGTAGCCATTGCCTGTAAATGCTCTGGGGCTGAGAACAATGGAGCTACCTTACAAGTCCAACAAAATATCAAACTTAACCTCTAACTGAAGAAAATGAACGAACAGAGGTGCAGAAACACTGAGAAAAATAATGAGGGTCATCCTATTGAAATAAATGCCGTTAAAAAGGAACATGTATTTTATAAAATAAACAACGGGTAATATTTGTAAAGAGAGCAAGCGGAACAAAAAAAGAAACTAGAACGTGCCTGTAATGCAGGATACACATGAAACGGAGAGTCATAGTACCGAAAAATATTTGGTAAAATAACGAAAATAAGGACGGGCTGTCGGACATATCGCAGAAAACTAAACACCGTAAGCTATAAGTCGAAGAGAAGGGGGGGGGGGAAGAAACAAGAAAATGCGTCATAGGTACGAGAAAAAGAAAATGTAGATCCGACTTGAACAATTCATAATACAAACAATCTATGTCCTATGAAAATGAATGCGACAGCAAAATGCAGTCTCGTAAAAAGTGGACGCGTTACATTGAGTAAATGAATAAGCTAATGGCATCCTAAAATATAAGATTTACTGCTATATTCTTCATTTCACCGCTAACAAATCAGATCGCATTAAAAAATATAAGAAATGTAAAGTATTCGAAAATAAAGCACTCACAGCAGTAGAGGAGAAACATAAAGTGGGGTGGGGGCAAAAGAAATTAGCACGCTTCTGAAAGTAAAGTAGTGGAGGTGCCCAATAAATAAAACAAAGAGTACAAAATAACAATGTGACGATGCCGCAAACTTGATGATTCCAAGTTTTAGAGAGTAAAACAATGTTCACGAAAACAAATATGAATCACTGGTGCCCGAAAAATACCTAACTGTGGTCCATAAGAAAGAAAAATATCCCGTAACCCATCATAATATAACAAACGGAGGGTGAAGAGCACACGAAGCAATCCTAACGAACACTGTAAAAACTTACTAGCTAGCCACAAAGTAATAGAGACAAGTGCATATTGCTATTCCACAAATACGTAACATTACTAAAAATTATGCATACAAGATACGGAAATAACTATAAAACTTAAATGACTACATACTACGTTTATAATGAATTATTTATTAGAGTGTTATGGTAAATACGTCGTGAAATCCAAACAGAAAATGAAAATTCTAACCACCGAAAAAAAAGAAAGTAGAATGGGTGGGTTGGGTGGGGTTTTATGTGTTCGACATAAATTAACGTTGGCAGCGAGGAGGGGGGGAACTACCCGACGCCTCCACCAATCTGTGGGGGCTGAAAAATAGTGTAACTAATTTGTCCGTGTTTCTTTTTATGTGTAATAGTTATTTTGTTTAATTTGGAGGTTTACTATAGATCAGAGGTAGAGCTGTATAGTAGATTCTTTTGTGGTAGAGCATTTGGTAGGTCTTCTGACGTTCCTAACGAAATAACATAACCAAAGTATCCTTCCTGAAAATAAACTTAATTATTTCACACTGGCCATTTCGGGCACCTGATCTCAATCCTTGAGAAGTTTCCTAAAGAGAAGAATTATTAGTCTAGGTGTGAGGATACCTTTATATTTCCAATTCTGAATGGATCTCGAGAAGTGATTTCTTTTCAGTAAATGTTATTTAACAATAAAAATAAAGCAATAACAACATAAATAAAGAATAAGGTAACAAAGTTATCTTGAGAACTTAGGAATCATTATGACTTTGAAACTTTCACAAATATACAATAGGGCAGCTTCGTGAGGCAAAGCTTCGTGAGGTGAATCCATATAAGGGAGTTTATAAAAGGGGGAGTTACATTATTTAACTTTTCTTGCTTTATATATAAATACTAATGGTACATATTTCTAATTAATTGACAATATCCAATTTGGAGAATACTCTATTTCTCAAGCTATAAATTAAATTACTAAACACAGAATAAGAGAATAGGGATCGATCGGATACATTTAACAGAGATAGAGGGGGGAGAGGAAGAAGCATAATTAAACAAGAGTAATCATATCATTGCTCATCGCCAAAGTCATCTTAGTGTTCAGAAATCTCATAGCAAGAAGTTCCATTGACACTTTTCTCGTAAGCAGGCCGTTATATCCCGTATGACCTGTGACCCAAAACTACTTTACTGTGCAATTATTTCTTACCAGAACTTACGTATCTAATTCCTTCCCGTATCGTTAATACATTTACTATAACTACTTCAAGTATTTTCTTCTCAATAATAGAAAATGTCAAACTAATATTATTTCTAAATGCAAAGTGCTATGGAAACATAATTGCTGAAGAGATTCTGAATTATTTTAAGCAAACGAATACTAACACTCCATATCAATCTCGGAAAGGGGGATTATAGAAAAACATTATTCTAAAGTCTACTAAGTAAATTGAAATAGATCTGACCTTGTTGTATCGATGTTCGTCGTTCTTCTTCAAATCACACACTGACACCACAAGACAAATACGAATAGCATTTTAAGCACTTTCTGATTGACGTAGTTTCTTCTAGAAATTTCGACGTGACGTTAATTTTTGCGTTATCTTTAGAGAATTAGTGATTGCACGTGTTGTTTGTTTTAAGCCAAATTACGTCTTTTAATTTTTTAGGGAAAACAAGGAATTTTGCGGTTAGGAATTAAGGATAGAAGAGTCCATCTTTCCTGTTGATCAATTCTGAAAGGATATCATTCCGGAGCCAACCAACATTTCGTGGTTTCCAAGATTCTGTTGTTATAATAACAATACATAGTCACTTCCTTTAATAATTGCTAAAATAGCTTTGCAATCAATACCACAAAATCCTGTTGAGTGGCATGATTTCATCATATATGCAATTCAGTCTCAAGACAGAAATACAATCGTTTCCTGTTGTCTCATCCTTTCTTACAAGCACGGTTATGAACCAAAGACCGTCATCATTCCGTAATAAGGAAAATAGGTTGATATTTTGAATAAGTTAGGAAAGGGAAAATATAGAAGGAATAAATTGAATATTCTGAAACAGATTATTTAATTTATCTGCCACACTAAGCACGTAGTATATATTTTCCAACCTAAATTCTCTAACGTCTGGAAATTCACCTTGTGTCATAACTCTCCTATTCAGTATTGGAATATATTGGAAGCACTTATTTTGGAACACCCTTCCAACACCAGCATTTATGATCGTTTTATTAGGAATTTATATAGGAAAATTAACATTGATAATTATAGCTTATTTTGCATAAATAAATTGATAGTTAGAAGTATCAACATTATTATTTAGTACACTGAATAAAGTGGAGAAAATATTTACAACCTGCCATGTTTCAGTAGAAACTTGTGTGCAAATTGTCACTAAAGTTTTTACTTTGAGAAAATCACTTTCCTGAGCCATCTACCGACAAACTTGATAACGATTTAGTCTATTATTCTTTTAAAATAATGAAAAGGTATTTGTATATAAATTTAAATTATAATATATTTAAACCATTTAACCATGTTATAGTTCTCACCATTGTACGTGCACTGCCAACAAGTGGATCCACTTTTAACAGAAGGATCTGGGGTACAAACTTGAACTGTCGTTTGAATTATATCCCGCTGAACTGCATTAAGTGCCCGTTATCCCCCCCCACAATATACACAGTGTATTGAATAAACATCAAATAATTAATGCTATATAAAAGATTGAAAGAATCGCAAGGTGTCTGGGATAATAATGTCAAAACGGTTGGACCGATTGAAATTATTTTTTTATCATAAATAGTTGTTGTGTCGCTCTGGGTATTTACGTATGCAAAATCCTTCGACGAATTTCAGTTTAACACCATTAGCTGAAGGACAAATCGTGTAAGACATTTTAGGCTGAGCAACGATTATCATTTGACCAAAAGTGTAGCTTCGAAGACTTCGTAAATGAGCATAAAATATCTTAATTCTTGCCTTTTAACAGTGTAGAATGATAGTATATGCAGCTAAATGTTTGATATAACGAGTTTTGTATTGGCAAATTAATGAAACTCTCAATAAACCAATATTTCCCCCCTAAATTGTTAGACTTCATTAATTTAAAGATTTGAGGACACAAAACATGCATTAGAGAGATAGCAAAGTCCTAAAAGAATCGAAAATTGTAGAGCAAATTAAACTGTCAATGAGAAGCAGTGCATTCAAATTAACGCATTTTCTTTAGAACTTCCATTGTCAGATAGGTTGTCTGGTGAATTGCAGGTGTGATTCTAGTTGTTCCAGGGTATGCCTCACGGAGATGAAACGAACCTTAGCATACTGGATTTTATGTAACGTGAGGACTTTGAGGTATTTTATTACGTAGATATAGCTGGTTTTAATCCCAAATCTTTTAGACATTGATTCGAAACAACTCCGAATTTTCTTTCAGAAAATGCCTTCAGGTAAAAACAGGATATATCGATTTTTGTTAGTATATGCGACACTCAATTCTTCAAGCCTTTTAATATTTAGAGAACTCTCACATTGAATTATTCCCTCCGTATATATTTCATGGATAAATAGGACCTACGTGTAGAGTATGTTTAAATGCATGTCGTGAGTTTAAGATGAGTCTAAATATTAAAAGTACGGAGAAAATTATATTCAGTTTTAATTTAAAATAATTGTAAAAAAATCACTCTGTAGATAAGAAACTAATTTATTTACAAGCCAGTTCTTTTCATGCAAACATAAAACCTTTCAACTAGTTAATTATAATATCACGGTCTTATTGCTACTTACACTCTGAAAAAGCAGAAAATTAAAGTTATTGAAAAAGTTCACTATAGGGCAGGACCTTAGTTGTAAGCACGATTGTCTAATCCATCTAGTGATACAAAAATATAACTGGTGAATCTCTATCAGGACTACTAGCGGAAGACTATAACTCCTAGTCTCCTAAAATAGTTTTAAATCCTTGAACGTATCTATTGCCACAAGAGGTATTCAGTTTCTATTCGCAAAATGGTGTTCTAATAGGAATGGCAGAATCTACTTACGTTTTATAAGTTAACAAAATAATAACATATTCGTACTCCCTCTCACACAACAAACATGGTTGGTTTTTACCCACCATAATCCCAAACAGTAGCTAAAGAAAGAATTCAGAAAAAAAAATAAAGATATGTTGTCTACGCAGGATGATCAAACTAGTTATTCTGAAATACTGATTGCAACCTTGACAAAGTATTAAATTAATATTTTATTTGTATGTTTCATTAACTGAGTAGGTAAATCTATTATATAATTAGGTTATTGAAATATTCAGAAACCACCACATATGAAAAACCACTAACATATACTTGCCTCATATTAAGCAATATTTGAAATATTTGTTTTTCAAATACTTTACTTTTTATTTCACTAAAGCAAAATAAAAGCGTAGAAATGTTTATTTCAATACCAGAATGGTAATACCGATTGTATTAAATGAATTCATTTTAACCAGTTCCTTCTGTTTTAGTGAAATACCTACTTGCGTACACATTCTTTTCTTTTAAAAAAAAATATATATTCCGCTCCACTAGTCTTATTCTGCTTCCGTCTTGATTAAGGTTGACGTGAATACGACGAATCGAATTTTAGCACTAGCTCAACAAAATTAAAATGAATGTTTCACAGAGGGAACATTTTCAGAAAATATATATCATCAGTTAATTAGTCATATGATCTCTTAGCACTTGCAGATTTCAGGCACATAATAAAACATTATTCATATAGTAAACAGTTTGAACAGAAACGTATATTTCTCTTGATATATTCCTATGCGTCTCACTAGTGTACGAATTGCGTAAATATTTATCTGTCCTGCGTAAGTTATTAAATTACAGCTTAGTACAAGTTCAACGATTATAATTTATTATGAATATTACGCCGGTACAAAGGTATTATAGTTGTATGTATTTTAATTAGTGAACCCGCCAAGCTTCTCCAGGACAATTTTAATACTACATAAATAAATATGGTATCGCTTATAACAAGATGATATTATAGTTCTGGAACGTATTTTTTATCTTTTAATATAATTTTAACAACTATCACAGTACTTCATTAGCAATATCAAGATTCAAGAAACCAAGGTTGAAAGAACATTAATAATTTAACGAAAGGGTTATTTTACATTTCAACTGCAAATGTAACACATTTAAAGCATTCGAATAATAATAAAATTATAATGAAATGTCGTATATAGGTGTAGTGCCTAGTACCATTAATCCAGATTGCAGGGCGGATCTGGAGTCTGACGGGAATTTTCAACTTTGGAACTACTAGGCATAGGGAAGTGGTTGAGGTGTCGTTAGAAAGGTCTCTCCGCGATTTATCGAACGCAATAAAAATATATAGGCTACTCGCTGCTGAAACCTGGCGTTAGCTTGTACTACTGAACTCCACCACACTTGTTTGATAGTGTTCCTTGTAAAGTTGCGAAAAGAGTACGTTATATGTTTCATGGATAAAGTTATCGATTATATGTTAGTAATACTGGAATAACTACCATCAAAAATATTCTTATTCAAATTACTTATAAAAATATTGAAATTGCGACTACTAAGAAAACGGATGAGAGGAAAACGAAATTCCATCTTGATTGGAAAGTCAGGGAGAGAGAGAGAGAGAGAGAGAGAGAGAGAGTTCAGTGGAGACACAGAGATATCACTAAGCTGCAATATTAGAAGAAATTATGTGAAAGTAGGGGTACAAGATAAAAACTGACATACCCTTGCCCAAAATAGAAACCAGTGATAAGCGTTTGTTTGTGCCTCAATACACCTACGGTTTCCATGAGCCACAAACATAGCCAATTCGTTAAATTGTAAACTTGCGTATAAGCATCAGCAAGTATAAAGCATAAATTTTAAAAGTTATTTTAAAAAGTCCATAACTTAACCTAGCCTAACAGGGGTTCCTTAACTCACTTTCGAGGACCTTGTGTTGCAATACGCACAAGCGAGACCAGTCAGCGTACGATCCCTTTAGGATTGACGGCATTACTCAGTGTCGGAGGGTGCAAGTTAGCTTTGAGAGAAAGCAGTCATTGCACAGAGACTGATCATCTTTCCATTATCATATCAGCAGCACATCCCACTACATACATCACAGTGGCACTCTTGCCACTTGTGAAAAATTTCGCTCTGCACTCTGTGTATCATCCACAGCTATCAAGATGGCAGATCCACCAGGACGGCATCCACATCTTCCTCAACAAGTTCTCCAATACAAGAATACAGGCACCATACCAAAGACACATCAGCCGATCTCAAGATCGAGATCTCGTTCACCAAACCACAACCGATCAGGACGAACCTCACCATCTTCACCCCCAGCAAAGAAAACGCATACACTAAGTGACTCTGATAATGACACCGAGAAAAATATGGATATCACAAACAATGACGACTTTTCAACACTACCAAACGGATCTTCATTAACCGGCAAAATCCATTCTTTCATTCTGACAAATTTTGACTCCAAATATCAAAACCCGAAACTTCTACTCCAGCAAATCTCAAAATACCTTCATAGAGACACCATAACTAGAATCATACCAACTAGAAACGGTATCATACTCAAGTCTACAGACAGCAATCTTGCAGCCACCATACGTAATAAATTTAGCTTTGAAATATTCGGGAAAACAGCAAACCTAACCAGACTAGACAACAAAACACCTCGTCAAGCGCAGCCTCCACGGAAAGGACCAACATTATCAGTCGTTATACGCGGAGTAGAACCTACTATCTCAGACGAAGAAGCGGAAACGGAACTTAAACTGGAAGGTCACACAATTACAAAATGCCTAAGAATTAAAACAAGAACAGGAGAACCAACATACATGATTCGGGTACTAACCAACAGCCAAGAAACAATTGATGAACTTGTCTCACGTGGAGCATTTCTATACAAAAGGAGATATCGTGTGGAACCTTCCAACACACCGCCGCCAATTCCCATAAGGTGTGAAAAGTGCCAAATGTTTAATTCGCATACCACAGACAAATGCAACAACACGCAAAAATGCGGATACTGTACAGGACCTCACCTTACCAAAACGTGCCCAAACATGCAAAAAGCACCAAAATGCACCACCTGCGAAGAAAATCATCCCACCTTTAGCTACAAGTGCAAAGCCCGACCCGCTGCCGAACCTGACAAACCAGAACTCATTGTACCTATCCGCACCAGTGATACACCTCCGCAAGAAGTACCATCTGTCACCTCCGTGTACCAGCCAATCACCATAGACCAGCTACTAGCCTTCATTACTATCGTCTTACAAAACATCCATCCTTTCCAACGTCCTCATATTCTTTCACAAATCCAATACGCTGCAAAAACCACCCTTAATGTATCTTTTAAAGCCACATACTCAGGCCCATATGCACACTTTTTTGCAAATGCTCAGGCCACGGACAGTTAACAAAACAATATCAATGAAAAGAATTCTCCGTATTATCATGACATTAGCCTTTCTCTTCATCAATATCAGATCCATTGCAGCTCATAAACTACTTCTAGAGCAACTACTGCTAGAAGAAAACATCAACACTATCATATTAAACGAAACCCATTTAAAACCCAAAGATACATGCAAACTCTCTCGCTACCACCTAATAAGACATGACAGTAATATGATAGCACAACGAGCAAACGGAGGGACAGCCATCGGTTTCTCACCAAAAATTGCGTATAGACAACACATACCAGATACGCCGAACTTACCAGAGTACCTTATTCTTACGCTTTACTACAAGCAAATATACCTTACTATTGCTACAATATATATTAGACCTGGACATCCCATACCACTTGGCTCTTTCACCTACATCTCAAATACTCATCGTAATTACATAATCATGGCCGATATCAATATTCATAGTCGCAGTAACAAAGAAAAATCGGACTTTGAGGACTACATTTCCATGCAAACAACCGGCACGCACCACAAGCTACCGAAACATGCACGACCATGCTCAAATACAACTCCGGACGTACCCACATAGCAAAATGACGTCCCAGGGATATCTGACGGATCTCCTGGCAGGATATCGGGACTTCCGTAGGACGTCCTGTTTAAGTCCCGTTTACATCCATGGGACGTATAGTTTTAATTAATCCTTCGTATAACTATACGAAGGCATATCCTTCGTATAGTTATAATTAATTAAATAATAATAATAGTAAGGTCGATTTAATTTATAGAAATTCCAGGTAGGTAATCCCGCACGGCTTTCCGGGGGACATCCAGGGGACCTCCATTTGGGATGAACTGTTTGTATTGCCCACAGAGTTATCCCACGGACGTCCTTAGGACATCGCTATAGGAGCAGAACCATTCTGACGGTAATGGGATCTAAATGGGACGTCCCAGGGACGTACTCTGCTATGTGGGTAGTCATAACATCCACAAACATCAGCCATCGCTGTCAAATAGAAGTACTAGATCTGATAGGCAATGATCACGCTCCAGTAAAGTTGACACTAGCACTCCAGCCTCACATTGCCCAACAAACCGATACACCGCCAAAAACTGTCTTACGCTTTGACCGTGCAGATTGGGACAAATATCGGCAAAGTATCCATTCACAAATAGAATCTCTCGATCCACCCAGCACAGAAACAGAATTATACCATACGATTGACAAAATAACAACCACCATACAACAGGCTTCAGACGACCATATACATGTTAACACAATACAAACTCATCGACCCAGATTACCTCCACAATATCTACCTCTCATCAAACAGTCAAGAGCATTCTATAGAGACTACCAACGTACCAATAACCCCGAATCACTTAGACTTCATCGACAACTACAACGGACAGTACACAACTACTTGAAGGCTTACAAATTAAGGCAATGGGTCAAAACATGCAACTCTCTAGCAGACAACTCGCACCCCACAAAATTCTGGAAACGTTTTAACATACTAACAGGACAATACTCAAAACCGAATTACCCGTTGCTGCACCAAGACCACGCTCTTCACACCGACAAAGAAAAAGCAGATGAATTCGCAGACCATTTACAAGAAATATTCATTCCCAACATCCTATTCAATCCATTTCGAATTCACCCTGCCGATCGCATCAACATATCCTCCAATCATCTACAACCCAACACACACCATATCCTTCCTGACCATCCCTTAACACTTCCCATCACACCAGAAGAAATAACCTATGCCATAGCAAAGAAACGCCACTCTGCACCTGGAAACGACAAAATCACATATCGTCATCTTAAAGAATCACCCAACATCCTTATTCACCTCCTCGCTGCAATATACACATTCATCCTTCATACCGGCTTCATTCCTCCCGAATGGAAAACCTCCAAAACACTTATGTTCCTTAAACCCAATAAATCTCCGAACACAGTTACCTCTTACCGCCCAATACAACTTAAACCAACCCTCAGCAAAACCCTTGAACAAATCCTCGTCTCCCGCCTTCACAATCACCTCGAAACTCACAACCTT
>JAGDQP010043036.1:0-16349 GCA_022664845.1 Lepisma saccharinum
GTTGCAGAGTTTTCATCAGACTTACAATATGAATACCGGGGTGGTACTCCAATGCACTAGATTCTACCTTCCCCATCCCTGCACCGGAAAACTGAACGTCGAGGGACGTCATCTCTCGGACGTAACTGAGTTATGACAAAATTGTCTATTCAGTCCATAAAAGAAAATTGGGAAGCAATCCAGATTATGGAAAGAACAGAACAGAGTAACCTATCCTACATCTCCTAATTCAGTTTAACAGAACCAACTTTAAATAATTTCAGCTAATCTAACGCAAAGAATGTGTAGTAAATAAAAAAATCAAGAAATTGAATGAAGAATTCGCGGTCATGAAAGGTACTTCTAACACGGAATATAGCTTTTTTTTTTTAAAAAAAAAAGGATGTAGAAAAATTCAACAATGTATCTGCATGGGGTGTCTTGATGAGTACGTTTCCACGAACTAAGCTGAAGCGTTTTAATTCTATTACAAAACATTACATTTCTTCTGATACAAATGCTGAACCCAGATCTCCCAGTTGCCTGCCTAGTGCTCTACAATTAAGCTACTACAGCCACGAGCAAGTTCTGTGTACTTGAGAATTCCTTTTTGCTTCAGCTGAGTGGAAAGTAAAGAGAATCGACTACAAGTGGAGACTTTTAATTCAAAAATCTTTTTTAATGGAGAAAGCCTTCCCGGAATTGTGTAACAGGAAAGAATTAGACGCTAGTTTCCTTCACATAAAGACCTCGCTGACTTACTTGTAGATCACTCGTCCGGAATCGGGGATCCTGCTTTCATTCCCAGTAGTGGTAATTGATTATTTTTCCTTTATTTTTACACAACTGGATTACCGGTACCATTAATGATATCTTGATGTAAAGGAATGTTGCATGTAATTCTCTCGTACCATCCCAGCATTTGCCTCGTGTGACCGAGGGAAACCAGGGAAAACATCAGTCAGGATGTCCGGACCTGGGTTTGAACCCGCGTTCTCCCCATTGCTAAGCCAATGCTCTACCACTGAGCCACGGCAGCTGGGTATAACATTTTGAAAAATAATATGCAGGAAAAAATTATAAAATGCTTTTACACCCCTCAATTTTTCATTTATCGCTTCCTGATACCATCATGTTTCGAAGTACTGACATGAAGCACAAAGGTTGGTACGACTGAACATAGAAAGGTTTCATAATGATAGTATGAAAAATTCGTATATGGGTCTCGCAATGGTAAAAGAGTAAAGGGGATTCACATTGACTATTGCATGAATAGGGAGGGTAAAAAATTGGATTTTCTAAAATCGAAGTAAATAGCGTTGATAACGATAATTTCTAAGTCTAATATACGCTTTTACATATAATTATACATAATAATCAATGGTGGGTCCCACAAACATACAGCCTGTCAAGGATTCCATAATGGTAGACGGATGTAAATATATATATATATATATATATATATATATATACTATCATCAATTTTTCAGGAAGGCCAAAAAACCGGTGTCTGTACTACAGTCTTGAATACAATTTAGGTCTTTTAAAGTTGTTATATATATATATAAACACTATTATATTTGTGTTTATATTTATTTATTCTTTCCAAACAATTTCTAAAAGCATATAATTTGTGTTATAGTATTTTGACTTTTAATTAAACTGATAAACGTTGTAAATTGTGTTTTATTATCTCCATATTGAGTTGACAAATTTCTCAAAACTAGTGGATCTCTGGGTATGCCAACATTTGATAACAGTAAAGACTTAACATTAAAATAGGACAAGCCTGCTTGACAAAGGAAATTATGGTTGTATTCATTCACTCTAGGCGAATTCTCAAATGAATCGGTAGTTGGAAGAAGACAATAAAAGCCAAAAAAATTGAAAATGTACTTTATGCCGGATTTGATATCTGGAAGGGATCGCACATCAATACACTGAAAAAAAAGTAAAATGCTAGAGAAAAAGGTGTGAAATAGAGATGGACAAAAATAGCGTAGCAGCTAGTTTTTCACTGCTATTTTGGCTATACTGCTACCATCGATGAAAAATAGCTACTGGTTTAACTGCTGTTTTTCTCCGAAATTTGCTAAAGGTAAAACTAATTGTTTCCTTTTCTCTAAACAATCACAATTGCGAGCAGAACGGACGAAAAGGGCAGAAAATTGTCTGCTGAGAGACAATCATGACGTGTGAACACTACGTAATTAGTGGAGTCTGTTAATTGCTTGCAGAACTGACAGAAAGAGCTCTCGGAAAGCAGTGGTTGCTAGTTCGCTTCGTGGCCTAATGGGTAAGGCGCTGGACTAGAATATCAGTGGTCCCGAGTGTGGTACTCGCTAACTATAAGATTTTTTAAAAGATTATTACCGTGATATTTTGAATTGCTATAGTTTAATTTATATAATTTATTTTATACAATTATTTTCATTTTATGTTTTTTTTTTTTTTTTGTAATCTGTTCTTATCAGTTTACTTTGATTCTGTACTCTAATTCAGATTTAATAAATAAATAGCAAAACAGTGGGTACGGCATTGGACTTGTATTCAGTAGCCCCGGTTTCTGTACTCGTTCAGCTAAAGTTTTATTTTTTTAAGTCCGGTATCTTTTTCCTTTCTGAGTTCGAAAAATGCTCTGCTTTTACAATTAGACACTTTTCTTCCTTTTAGGTGAATAAAACAATACACACTTTAAATATTTCAGAAAATTCATAGACATAGGTTGGAAAAGTCAGATTAGGTATTTTTCCTTCTCAATATGCAATGAAAACATTTATTGTTTCAAACTGTCGCAGCATATTACTGTCAAGATATTATTGTTAAGGAATTATTCACTCCAGGATTCTTTACGCTGGCGAGAATACTGTAAAGTCATGATTGTCTCTCTCTGCAAACACTCGTCAGGGCAGAGGGAGAAGTGTCCTGAAGTTAAAGTCCAAGGATTCTGCCAGAACTCACCAAATGGGAGTTTTCAAGCATTAATTTTTCACGGTAAAAATAAACAGAAATCCTAAAATTTTACTTACAGTTTCACAATTTTGGGTTTATACTCCCCAAACTGAAAATCCTGACAGAATCACTGTACTGGGCTAGACATATATATTTATTTATTTTGCATGATTAAAAACATCCAAGAACAAAATTGCTGCAAACTGATAGAGCTGAACATCTACTGCATCTAAGAAATGCTGCGCCTGAAGCGGGCACAATCGTTTGTCTTGTAGCTCTGCCGCCCGCCAAATCTAAGACAGTAATATTGAAAAGGCGTACCTCAAATGCTCCCAAACAGTTGTGCATATGCGCAAATACCCTTTTGCATTCCACTAGACCTGGGCTCCGGTTTTCCCATTCCCTTCTTACGTTCAATCAGGCACTTATCTATAATTTCGTTTTGGAAGGGGACTACGGGCTTTAATGGAGATGCACGGTATGTCTAGGCATGGTGTTTATACAGAGTGTATATGAGCTACACCTACAGACCTCTGGAAATGATTCCTTACATCAAAATAAGACGAAAGTTCCTCTGACAAATTTCTGAAACGGGCATTGTTTCAGAGCTACAAGTTACCGAAAGCGTGGGGAAATTAACTTTATAGTTTTATATTTTTATCACCACAAACAGTAACCTAATGCGACATAGTATCGTCAAAAACTTTAAAACTTCTCTACTTGAAAATGCAGATTTCAATATTCCGCAATGAGCACGCAAAGTAAGCAGGGACTTCGGAATATTTCTGAAGATGAGGTAGGTCGAAATGAACATGAATTAAACGAATTCCCGTGTAAGCAGAGATGATATGCGTTATTCATAGCATCCAATTAGGCAATGATATTCAACCTCTTCGATAACAAATAAATGAAACATACTTTGAAATTATGCAATTTTTACTCCTACTTGTTTTGCAACCACGCATGAAAAAAGTCGTTCAGTATATGGAATCTACTTGAGATATCGACTTCGCGCAAACGAATTATTGTTTCCTGGTGGAACACCGTCCTTTTCGTGCTCATTTCAAGCCATCTTTACTTCAGGGAATTTCTAGGGAACTCCTGATTACCTTGGGAAATCCCTTACGCGCCTATTGTGAAATTTTGAAATATGGAGTTCTTGATAGTGTAGATTTAAGATATTCGACGCTACCATGCCGCATCAGAATCAGAAATATGAAGTTATAAAGTTCATTTTTCAACGATTTCGGCAGCCTTATGGCTCCGGAACTATGCGTATTTCCAAACTTTGTGAGAGGAATTATTTTTTGTTTTGATGTGAGGAGTCGCGTCCAGAAGTTTATCGGTGGAGTTCATAAACTACCTGAATATAATCACGTTTAAAATATTATACTAATTTAGCATGACACTGAATTAGGCTGACCCCTCCCCGATGTACCCAAAGCGTTATACGTTCCTGATTTTTTCTATACTCTGCCCTCTCCACCAGTTAGTTAAAGTCAAAATAATTACATAGATCGTTTTCTACCAGTGATAATATGAACTAAATTACCTTACTCCATCACTCTACTGCACACATAACATGATACAAGTAAATACGTTAGCCTAAAATGGTGTTTTACATTGCTCTTTCACAGTCAGTAATAAATTACTCCTATTTAGATGCGTTTTCTTCTAAACTGCTATTTTTTTAACTGTTATTGTTAACATATATTTCAGTTTAGCAACTATTGCTATCAGTGTTACGGAATAACAGCAGTTTTGCCCATTGCTAACGCGAAATTTGTCAGTTGGTAGAAGGAAAAAAAATAATTTCTTACTTACATAATTATGTATACATTTCTTTCAAATATAATTCATTTGAAGGTTTTTTATGGCGTTTTTCTTCATTTATCTGGTCAATTTTTCAATATTTTTGTCTCACTACTTACAACTGCGCAGTCATTTCTCTATCAGTTGGAGGAAGGTAATAAATCCAGGAAATTATTGTAATTTTATAGGAACAAATACAATACCTGGAAACTGTCTGAGCAATACACAAGGATCAGAAGACCGTTCTGAATATTCGTAAAAATATGGTTTCCTTTCAATTAAATATTAAACATATTTTATACAGTTTTTGTTAATTTCCTACAAAACAGATTTTTGGATTTATTTCCTTCTTCAAAATACCGATTCAAATAATGCCCTTATTTTAGGCTAGAGTTTATATTTTTAATATTGCATCACATACTGTTCGGACAAAGTATGTGTTATTTCGACTTGTAGCTTTAATACACTCCAAAGGACATCAATATAAATTCTTAGAAACAGATCAATGTGGAATTGAATCATCTAAAAAAATAGGTTTTCTAACTCTGCATTCTAAAATATATTCCATTACAGATATTAGATACTCTTTATTCGTAGAGATCGTGCGTGCAATTAAATTATTTTTCTACTTACATATGTTAGTAACAAGACTATTAGTGAACATTGTGAACATTCGTATAACACGTAATGTTAATTAATGAACTATGATATTGATGTTCTTCTATTCACATCTGCTCAACATTTCGGAAAAATAATGAACATGATTACTGGAAATCTTCAATTTTATGTTCACACTTAGATATGCATACATCTTACGGTACAGTAGAAACAATGGGTAATTCTTCTTGGTTTTTAGAATGTAAATCCAGGTCTTGGTGAAATGATCTCTTGAGAAAGTCAATACAAAATTAAAATCCTTCCTTTTATTTCACTTTTTGTAACATTGATAGTTAAAGATAACTTTTATAAAAATGTATCGAATTCTTGATAAGAGATGTGTATAAAGCAAACGTGCATGGATTCAAATATGACATTGAAAATACGTTGTTAAGATAGGCTAAAATATAACTTTAAGTATCTTTGTTACTTTGTAGAAATATCGATTGATATAATAATGTATAATAACGTATATATGTTACATGGCCGGAAAACGGTGACTCTCGCCCTAAAAGGCTAAAACAAACCTTAATTCCTCTTCTCGAGGCTTAAGGGAACGACCGGAATACAAACCTAATATCCAATCCATATATTCACGTCTTGGGGCCAAGCAACTGCATGAAGAACGAACATATATGGGCTGCTCACCAACACGCATTAGCACAGACACCGTAGTGAGTCAAATGTCTGCACCACTCATTTCTTTACATATCATGGTACAAGTATGGGAACAGCCTAGGAGGCCTCATTACCAGGAGGACGGTAGCGGTCAGTCCTGTAGGAAGTCAGTGGGTCAAAATGCCCGGGTGTGTAGTGTAGACTGCCAGAACTCCGACACTGCAACTCGAACGGGCCTATACGTTGCAAGTTTGAACTGTAAGTTACTTGCAGCAGAGGAGAAATTAGAAGAATTGGAGAATAAACTTAAGAGAATTAAGTTAGACACCATCGGGAGTATCAGAAATGTGGAGGAAGAATGAAGAACAGGAACTACCGTCAGACACGCGTTCAACTTCAAATGAACAGAAAATGTCAAGGCAATAGGCATTGGCTTTATAATTAATAAAGTTAAGAAAACAAAGATAACAGAAATTGAAGGAATTTTAAATATAATCGCATGAGTGATAATAAAGATAAATAAGAAAGCATAGAAGTGATATAGGCTGAACAAACTTTCATTGTAAAAACTCGAGGAACGGAAAGTTCTTATCAAAATAAAGAAAAAAATTAATTTGTAATTTGTCGAGTTCCGTTTAGTTTCAGAGCTACAGGTTGCCGAAACCGTGGGAGAACTTGATATGTCCAATACCATTAAAAGAAGAACTGCGATGACAAGGTACTCTCAAAGACTTCCAACCTGCTCTATCCAAAAATGCAGACTGTTTATATCCGATAGATTTTTCAAGAAACCACCCTAGTGGATATTGAAATATTCAAATGTGACGAAATATACTACATGTTATCGAATAACAGGGAAATTCTGCAAGATGTGCCTGTTCTGAATGGTTTCAAAATCTCAAGTGGTCACAGGATGGTGAGGTGTAAGCTGAGACTGAAAACTTGACTTCAGAGAAAGAAGCTTATCAGAGGGGAACCGATACGTTTAGATCTGGAAAACATAGGGAAACAGAAACAGACATTCAAGATAGAACTAAGCAACAGATTCAGATCATTGGAAAGTTAAAATATAAAGAAGACATTAATAGGAGAAAAAAATACTGACTGAGATAATAAGAGCTAAGTAAATAAGAGGCATCATAAAGAAAGAAAGGGAGAAAAATCTCAAAGAAACTAGACTCTTGATGAAGAAAAGAAATATGAAAGCAGAGGAAAATTGCATATCATAAGGAAGAAAATAAGAGAGGATATACGAAGATACAACGAACATCTTGTAAGAAATACAATCGAGGAAAACAAAAGTCTGAAGAAACCCAAATAGAATCTCATGTTAGGAAAAAATCAAATAATTGCCGTTAAGAGACAAGACTCTACCGTATCCAGAAATAAAAAGGAAATTATAAATTTATTTGAAAAGGATACAGAGAATTGTATTACTTTGACAACTAACGAGAAAATGAAGATTCGCAAGGAAATTATATAGATGCACCATACATAGTGAAGGAAGAAATGGCTAAAATACTTCGCGTGTTGAACAATGAAAAAAATGTCAGGAGGAGATGAACCCACAGCAAATTCGTTTAAATAGACAGGTGAAAAGATGAACGAGGAAGTTGCCAAATTATTCTCCGTGTGCATGAGGAATAGAGAAATACCGTCAAGTTGGAATTATGTTTTTAGAATTTTGTTATACAGAAAAGGGACAAAGAACGCGGCCAGAACTACAGACCAAAAGTTTACTGTTAGTTCTGTACAAAATGTTGACCAAAGTTATTTTGAATTGTATTGAAGGAGACTTAGATTTTAACCAGGGAAGGAAACGAGATGAATACAAGAGCATGAACCACATAAAATCATTGATTGAAGTTATGGAAAGGAGCAATGAATATGAACTTCCCTTGCGTCTGGGATATATAGATTTTGAAAAAGCTTTCGTTTCGGTCTGCTTGATAGTAATACTTAAATTTCCACAACATCAACCGATCAAAAGTGCATACATTAAATTCGCGTGCTTTATCTGTTATTAGAATGCATCAAGAGGGTGAAGAAAATACATTTGGAAAAGGGGTAAAGCAAGGAGATTCAATAGGTCAAAAATATTTTCAGCAGTTCCGGAGGAAGCGTTCCAAAAGTTCAACTCGGTGAAGTTGGAGTAAAGATCAGTTGCGAATACTTTGATCACCTACAATGAGCTGATGATATAGTTTTTTTTTTTTTTGGCTTCACGTGCAGAAGAACTACAAACCAGAATGGAGGAGCTGTGGAATGAGAACTCGAAAATAGACCTTAAAATGGATTTAAGTAAAACAAAGTAATGTACAATCAACACGCTGGAAAACGGAAATAAAGAATAGTGGAGAGACAATAGGCAAATTTGATGAGTATGTTTACCAAGGCGTTCTCAAAACTTCGAGTGACCAGTTGACTGATGAAATAAATAGAAGACGTAAAATGGCGTCGAGTTCGTTTCGAAGACTACACTTTATTTTCAAGAGAAAACTATCTATTTTTCTCAAGCGTAAAGTTAATAATTAATGCGTCTTACCTGTTCTAATCATGTACGGCTGTAAAACTTGGACGTTATATGCGCAAACGACCCAAATTTAAGAATCAAACAAAGAGAAATGAAGATAATCATGCTAGGAATAACTAGGAGGGACAGGAAGACATATGAATGCATTCGCGCGTAAACAAAGATCTCATATATAATCAAGGCTGCGAAGAAGATGAAATGGAGATGGGCCTGTCACATAGCTAGCCGAATAGATGGAAAATGGACGAAAAATGTACGACATTGGATTCCTAGAGAAAAGAAACAGCCTAGATGACGTCCAAATGCAAGATGGATAGATGAATTTAGGCGTTTTTCGGGAGAAACTTGGATGAGGGTAGCATCAGACCGAGATCTGTGGAAAACAAAGGTGAGGCCTTTATACAGTAGTTGATTTAAAATTACTGAATATGATGATATGTAACATCAGTTCAGTAAACATCTTTCTACAATATTCATTATGTAATTTCCTTTCCTTCATACCTTGTAGAGATGAAAAGAAGGTACTACTGTGTTTGCACAAACTCACTTGTGTGCTGGTGTTTGTGAGTGAGTAAAGTAAGAATATGGGTAAAAAAATAGAATATTGTTTGGCAACAGTATAAGAGTAGAATTGCTAGTTTTTCTGTTATAAGGTACGCAAGAAAATTCTGCCGCTTTTTCACCCACCGCCTTCGAAAATCGATATGTCGCCTAAGACGTACCTGGAAGATCAAAAATAGTCCCCATCAGCATTGACGACCTTCTGCCAACGTTCTGGAAGGCCATGGATTTCATCGCAGTAGAACTTGGTGGGCGGTGAAGCGAAGAAGGTATCAAGTGCATTTTGCACCCCTACCAGGAATTTGAACTGGCGTCCTCTAAGGTGATTGTCCAAGGAATGGAACAGGTGAAAATCGGACGGTGCAATGTCCGGGGAGTATGGCGGATGCAATAGTGTTTCCCATCCAAGGCGAAGAATGGTGTCCCGGGTCATCCTAGCCACGTGGCACTTAGCGTTGTCCTGTAACAGAAGAGAGTTTTTGTGTTCTTGAACACGGCTCAACTGCTGACAGTACACAGTTGCATTGATGCTCTGACCAGCTGTAGCAGTTCCCGATGTAGGATGCCGCGAGCAGTCCACCAAACACACAGGTCATATGATGCTAACCAATGATGACGACGCCATGGAGCTTCGTACAGGACCCACTTCTCGTCACATGTCAACACCCTGTCCAGAAATGGCTCCTTCCTCAGACGAGGCAGCAAAGAAACAAAGCTCGCGTTGCCTTCTGGTCCGGAGTCAAATCATGTTGGGCCGATCGACCCAACTTGTAGTGCTTCGTAAGTTGATGGAGGTGCTGCTGAATGGTTTCTCCACTTACACTGAATTGTAGTCCCAGTTCCTCTCATGTCTGGCCACTGTTTGCCTCAATTGCTGCCTGCAGATCTTCATTTGATACCTGTGTTGGTTTTTCTGCACGTGGTGCGTCTTTGAGTGTTTCGTCACCGCCCTTAAACTTGGTAAACCACCGCTGCACCTTCCGAGTAGTACGACACCCTCAACAAAGGCCTGGCATATCTTCCGCCCCGCTGCAGCTGCGTTTGACCCCAGTTTGAACTCGTACAGCATACACGCCCTTATGATGCTCTGTGGAGGTCCCATGTTCACTCTGTCCTTCCGAATGTTCACGGTGTAACTGAACTGCCACAACCAGGTAGTATGTTGGCTATACCCACACCAAAAACTGACCTTCGCCTGATCTCCATTCGCCTTCAACTCATGGTGTGAGAGCCAATTGAACATAGACCTCCACATAAAGCGACAAAACTGTATATATTTCACTTCATTATTGAGATACAGAGCTTCCAAAGCACAGCTGGAATTAGAATTGAAGACTGGAATTTGAAATCGATGTAGGTGCTAAAAAATTGATGTTTAAATGTTCGAGTTGTTAAGCCTAAAACATGCAAATATCCAGAAGTTCCTAGACCATTGAATATAGACAAAATTCCGAAGGACGATGTTCGAGTTATGTCTTTTCAAGACAGAGAGAATTTCCGTTTTTTCTTTCTCCTGTAAAATTTCGTTTACGGCACTTACAACATTTTTCCTTGTCAGTCTTCAGTTCTTCCAGTGGTTAGTTAATATTTTATGATAAAAAATTAAATACATATGTAGAAAAAAAATAGTTTAAGAAGTTCAATCTGCTACAATATTCACACTTATCATACAAACAATTATGGGCATCGCATTATGGTTTTCGTTTCCAGGCGATACGAATATCCAGCAAACGGAAAAACATTTCAATTCCTGATCATTCGGAACTGATCATTCGACAACAAAACATTTCAATTCCTAAAATCAACTCACTCAATAGAAACCAAACTCTCAAAATTAAATTTGGTGTTCGTACACTTATGTGAATGTCATTATCAAACAATTTACAAGCAGCAGGAAAATACACTTGAAGCTAAGCTAAACATTTGTATTTTCAATTTGATGTTATGAAGAGTTTTAATCAGTGTTTCTTATTTTCAAATTTTAATAGGCACATATTACAAATATTGTTGAAACGCATCGAAGGAATTGCGTGTTTACAAATACTTGCAAATGTCACATCCTTTGTCTCTCCAACGGTTTAATTTTGCTCAGAACATGTTGAAACGGAAACATTATTCCGTTCGATCATTAACAAATGCCGTTTTAAATTTCACCAAGGCTACTATTTGAGGAATTCGTAAACGATCAGACTATTTTCCTTCCAGAACAATGTTACCTCATTTCTGGGGACAATAAACGTTTTCCATTGAGCAACTACTGAATATAGTTAATTTAACTTTAGGACCATTCTATATAACATATGTTACTCGCATTTACTCCCGTCAACGATCGTGCAAGTAAGCTTAATTGTTAAATTCAAAAACTAGATCCTGTAACTGGGTATTCATCTATCATTCTTTTTATAAAAGAAAAGCCTAAAAATTTTGAACCTGTCAGAGAAACACATGGAGGCGAATAGAGGCATAATACTTAAATGCATTTATTAGTTAACCTTAACGTTACTAATTATACTTAAAAAAAAGATATTCCCTAAAAGTGTTAAGCTTTATTTCACCCTAACTAAAACACATAGTGTAAGTACAGAAAGTAAGCAAAGACTCGTTCACAGCCTAGAGAGGAAACATAATTTAAAAATGCATATTTTACCGAAGTCCACCCTGAGAGGAAAATTACTGAATTTTAGTCTAGATAACCTGGAGAGGCGAAATTCAGCAAGATTCTGAATCACACACAAGATTTTCTATACCAGGCTACGTACAGGTTTGTTGCTCACCCATGACCAATCTGTGCGGCCGCTAATAGACGGAAAATCATGTTTACTCCTCGATAGCACTTGCAGGATACAGAAAGTTCTTTTAATGCAATTTCAAGTTTTGTACGGATACTACAGAGTCCCACTCCTGTGTACGATCCTTACAATCTGTACGATCCCACAGACTACAAACTAGGTAAACGGATTTTCCTTCTGCGTAGTAAAAACTAACTGCAGACTGGTTGGTGATGGCGCGTAGCGGCTGAGAAGCAGTTACCGTGTATTACAAGAAAAATAATGGTTTGTGATGCTGGCCACCGAGTAAATAAAGTGAAAAATTGAATTCTATTGGCAAATGTCTGTCGGCAAATATTTTGTGCACTGAAGTGAAGAAATGAACTAAAGTTTGGTTATGTTTGTCTAATTAGGACATTTGAAGGTAAGTTTGTTTGTATGTTTTGTATACATTTGGATTCTGAAAACAACTTTTCCTATTTATTTTTACAACGATCTGTGCCATGTGCAGTGTAATTCAATATGATGTGGAATTGGTTAAATCAAATTTGGGGTGGATTCTCTAGATCACCACACAGACAATCCGGAGCACAACCTAGAAATTCTAGACCACGATGTGTAGTATATTCAAAATAATCTAGATCGCCGTACAGGCAATCAAGTGCATAGAAAAGGGTCTAGGAAATCTACAACAGTATCCAGAAAATACGGAACAACCACTAGAAATTCTGCAATGCCATTCAAAATGTCCAAGGTGTAGTGCAGAAAATCTAGACCACCATCAAGAAAACCAGGAGTACTGACAAAAAAATCTAGACCACAGCTTAAAAAATCAACGGTACAGTCTAGAAAATCTAGACCCCATCAAGGAAACAAGGAGCATGACCAAGAAAATTTAGACAACAGGTAAAGAAATCAAAGTTTAAGCCTAGAAAATATAGATTATTGTAAAAAAAAACTAGAGTATAGCAAAGAAATTCTAGACCACCGATCATGGAAATCAAAAGTATGACCTAGAAAATCTAGACCACTGTCATGAGAATTTAGAACCCCACCCTGTCAGTTCTTTATCAAACATACTGTATGTACAGGTACGTCTGCGCTATCCTTGCTACCTTGGTTCTGTTCCTTCCAACACAGTACAGAAAATCTTGAGCCCCAACACAGAATGCAGTCCTCCTTCCGTGGCATGTGCAGCGCCAGGAAAGCCGCCTGTAACAGGAATCTATGTTTTTTCCTTCTAAATGCAGTCATTTATTTCTCTCAGTGCAGGAGATAAAATGTTGTGAATATTTCGAAATTGACCCGCCTAGAACGAATTCATTGATTAAGGATACGGTCGTGTTTTAACTGTGGGAGCAATTATGGAGTATCTTTCGATATTAATGTGTCATTCATAATCCAATCGAAGTATTTAATCGCATTCAATAGCACAAATGCATTTAAAATATCTGAGAAATTACACTTATGACAATAACATTTCTCATAAATACTATAAAGAAAAAGTAAAGCAAATTAATAAACGAATTTAGGAACGGGTTAAAAACCTATCAAGTAGAATATTTATAAACTTAGCAAATTTTTACTAAACGCGAATTTGTTTGTCTTCATATTGCATCACTCTTGACAATCAAGGCAGGAGCATGCACCTATTCAGTTCTTGAAGGGAACAACCCGATTCATATTTTCGTGCACATTGTTGATACTTATTAACCTTTCACAGAATCAGATAATCCATTTACGAGCTATTATATTTATTTATATACTGTATCAAAACTATTTTAAATTTTTAATTTCATTACAATTTCGCACGTCTTTCGGGACGACGCCTTTGAATGAGAATAACACGATATGCATAAACAGATAATAATAGTGAATAGATTGTCTGTACTCTTCCGAGGAAGCAAGGAAGTGTTGTGATGAGATTTGTCAAGATACAAGATAATCCAAATAATGACAAGGTAGACCTCAACCCAGTAAGCCATATTGTTCTGAAAATAGAAATCAGATACCGAATTTACGTCGGAAGTTCATATTTAAATGCTCTAATCCTTGAACAACTCTTAAATATTTAAATCGGAAACAAAGCTCATAGTACACAATTGTGTTCAGAAGAAAGATCGCAATGAAATGTATAATGGAGTGCTAAGAAATGATAGTTCTTTCCACCAGGAGAATTATTTCACTGTACGCCTAATTGTTAGACAATCAACATGACATTACAAATGTGAGCAAAAAGATGACATGACAGGATATTCCACCCTTTGGAGGAAGAAAGAATTTATTCGTTCAGCTTCATGTAGGGAACCACGAGATTAATAAGAAAAAATAAAATTCTTTTCAAACACAAAAACACACACACACACACAGACAGACAGAAAAGAGAAAGAGAGAGAAAGACAGCATGGAAAGAGACAAATTTGATGAATCACTTGATATTAACTATTAAAACCAGTACGGCTGTGTTTTAATAGTTCCAAATATGGTCAAATTTCTTCGCAGCAAATATGATGATGATATCGTTGTATTGCTGAAACATATATAGTACTAACATTTGATAAATACTATACAATTGTTTGACTGCTCATGTTTCTAATGGCAATTGTACTCGAAAAATATATACTATCTCAATACAAATGACGGTTAATATGTTAATGTACGACCCCATCCCAAGACTTTTAATTCTACTAATTTGTCATCTATAAGCCTAAAAAATTCTTCTAACATTTGAGTAGAGAAAGTGTACGGAAACTCTATAAAAGGATGTATTGTTCTATGAATTAATAGAATTCGACCTTGTTGCTATAATTTTTTAAAACCAAACCCGCATAATCCAAGTGGTGAATAACACGTAATTTGTAAGAAAAATATATGAAAATTCCGATCTGTGTTGAAATCCCTGCATGTTTTCATGGGTAACGGGAATAGCTTAAATATGAGTGGCTTTACTAAGAATATAAATACTAATAAATTTTCCCGAACAATAATGTTTGAAAACAATATTTATAAACTTGTAAACTCCATGTAATTTGCCGAAGTAGCTTATCAACATTTATGGTAATGCTCTGAGATATCATAGGGGTCCACCATATTCCTAAAAAAATAATCGTTTGACAATCTGACCATGTTGTTGCAACTCCTCGTGTTCATTGCGCTTAAGAAGAGGGGATACAGTTTCAAGTTTCCTTTTTGCCATCAGCCGACATCCAGATGGCTCTATTACAAAGTCGAAATCTTGCTTGCGTAAGGTTTTCATGGCTTGGTTCCTTGTCATCTTCCAAGAAGGGTCCACAAGAATCATTTCAGCGTTGTCAGGTCTACAGAGTTTTCAATGGAATACGGAAAATCAGATTTTTTGTATGATCTACAGATTTTTCAATATTGTATCCACAGCTGAATTTAAGCTTGAAAATCATCCGTTCCACTAAGAAAACATTTAAATTTATCAGGATCAGGAACCACCAGTTTTTTTTCTAATTCAATAATTCTGTCTGTTTACCCGTCGCCTGGAGAGAGAGGTTGCAGTGCATTTTCCTTTTCTTCCACCCCTCCCTTCGTCCACTCTTGTCTACTTTTCCAGTGTGGTTGTAAAGTGACCGCTTCCTACCTTTGGGGAGTTGTGACAAAGTCATTGTAAACTGAAAATCTGATAAGAGCGCAGAATGACTAACAGGAGAGGAACAAAAAGATGTAAGCTCACATAAGGTCATGCACACTATAAATAGCCGTCAAACATCAATTGTGAATCTTTTTTCTGAAACGATGAAACATAGCCTCAAAGTTCTTTTTTTTCTTTCTTTATTTTAGACCCTTCTCTGAAGCGAAACAACTATTTTCTTGTTTCTATCTCTCCTAAAACTTTCTGAGTTTCAGAAATTATCCATTTCCTGGTCAGTGGTTAGAGTAGTTAAAAAAAAAAGTTTGCAGACATTTCTCCAGATATTTTTGTATTTCTAAAGATAATTTAAATTCCGAACCTGGCAACGCTGATTTGTGGTTTGAAAGAACAGAAGGGATCTTGCAAGACGTTCAGACAGCTTAGGGGCACTTCTCCCATCTCTTTCCTTCCCCATCAACCAAACGCCTGACCACCGAATTTCGGTCTTTTAGTTTTTTCCGGTTTCCTTGCAGTGGGTTAAAAAAAAACAAAAAACAAATGCATTGACGTTCGCTGTTTACTTTATTGCACGTTTCCATAATGCATTTCCTTTTTATTTTTGGTATTTTACTACATTCAGTTATGGAGATCTTGATAAAAAACGGAACTCAAAGTACAGTTCCTTATCATTGACGAGAACCTTCGAATTCATTTCAGTATACAATTGAAAAAGTTACACATTACGTTCAAATAATAATAAGAATGATAATTATAAGAAGAAGAAGATGAAGAAAAAGAAGAGGGTCCAGCAAAAATGAAATTAGTTATTCAAAAAATAATTCAATACGTTACGGGAAAAGTTTTATCTCTG
>JAGDQP010043037.1:1296-16348 GCA_022664845.1 Lepisma saccharinum
AGTGCTCCCCGTAACTCTGTGTGGCATTCCTGTCGCGGAGAAATGCTACTTTCACATACGAACATTGTTCACTAGTCGTGACCTCCATTCCGGACCACTGTCGCTTACCTACTGAACTTCGGGGTGTGCTCAGACATGCAACTCTGCTCACAAACACCATCTAGTGGGAGCACTCGACAGTACATCCATAAGATGTCCATCGTGATCTTCGATCTGTTCTGTGATTCCCCATTCGAAAGGAAAAAAATAGTTTCCAAATCTGGTACGAACACGGATAGATAATTCTTTGGTTTAATGGATACATAGATTTCTGAGGGTGATGATAGAACTATATATATATATTTTTTTTGGCGAGATAATTTCATCATATAAGTGAGATTGTGCCTTCAAAACAGCTTGAATTTCATCACAAACAATAGCTTTTTCTTACATAATACAGAAGAATAACAGTTTAAAATGCGAGTTAAATATGAACATTTACATTTTGTTAAATTAAAAATTCTCAGTGTCTGATTAACGTTTTAAGGTTTAGATTTTTTGTTTGAAGAAGACATATTGATATTTTAGGAGATCAAATTTTATATTTTATTCAAACTTACAACAACAAAAAATCCATGATACAAACATTACTAAATGTAGAAAATCAAAACGGAAATTTCCAGAAAGACTAAATTAAACTACTTGTAAAGTTGTAATAAGTTATGTTAAAAAATTGAATTCAGTATCTTTCTCGTTTAACTCATTTTATTTTTGAATTATGTGGAATGTATAGATAACGTACAGCTGTAGTCTTTATGTTCTGTACATACAACATCGGAGATTTAAATTATATCTAGGATAATATTCATGTTTTCAAAGTAAATTCTGTCTCCATATTAGATATTTTATACGCGACGTGTCCCTTGATTACGGTTAATTATAGCAGCAAGAAGTGAAAGGTGAAATGAATATTAACAATGATCATGAAGGAAATAGCGAATACCTTGAAACGAATGAAAAAGAAACTCTACAAAGACAAAGACGTAATAAATCTATGAAGCAACATTTAGTAATAGCGCAGTTCTCTCATATCGAAAATTGAGGGAAATACTACCCGAGGCGGAAATAGTTGTCAACAACGCACAAATGTATAATCGTCTAGTCTAAGTAATTGAAAGCCCTGGATAGCATAATTCTTGTAGCTGAGGAATACTATTATTAATTTGCAATAATGTGCATTTTTATAGCATTTATTTTTCATATGGTATGAATCGCGTTTTTCATTGTTTAGTTATAGAGCTCATTATTACCGTGAACATAATTAACCTGAATAATTTAGAATTACTAAATTATTATTTCGTTTACAAGGTTCGTCATTTCTGATTGAAGCATAGATAACCCCAATTATTCTGACTTCTTATTTATTAGTGTTTATAGCTCTAGTCGTAGCTTGTCAAAACAAAATTCAAAGAGAGCAATATGAAACAATTTATTTCGTGAGTATTATTATTGGATAGGTAGTCCTACTTTAATTTTATATAATCGCACAAATAAATTATAAAATTTTCGTGTACAATAATTAAATTTTCTCATAACACATAAAATGTAATGTTTTTGAACGCGTCAGGAGAAAGAGACAGCCATTGTTTTTCACTCAATAACATAAATTCAAATTCAGATAACTAATTAGAGATTTTTGTCCCATTGGTGAAAAGAATAATGGTTCAATGATCAGAATGAAAGCATTTCATGTAACGAATTTGTATAACTTTTCGTAATGGTCTCTCAGCTCTTTTAAATAATGTGACGGCTGACGAGCTAATCAGTGCTTTCAAATGCGGTATATACGGAGAAAATAATAATAAAAAAAGAAATCTCGATCGATAAATGAATGTTTCATCTCCCAGCTTGTTATTTGTCTGTCATAATTAGGTAGGGTTTTAGATGGTCACTAATCAGGCTTTTACATATGGTTCGCATATGTATGTTCAATTAGAGAAAAAACATCTCAACCTTTCTGGGATGTGAACATTTGGAACGTTATATTTGTGTATGTCGCCAATGTTTGCCTCAGTATATATACCTAAGCTAAAATTGCAGAAAAATATACTTATTGATGTACAGATTATATGGATGTAAGAACCATTTAAAGTCTATTTATATTGTTTGCTTCTGTGTCCTATTCTATTGTATCCTTTTCTGAACTTGTGAGACGTAAACTGTATGTACATTTTTGTTGTCGGATGATAACTTCACGGAAAAGGTTTCAGGATTCTAATATACGCGAGGACTAGTAAATTTGTGCCTGTTAGAGTTTGATTAGTCGCGAACTGTAACAAACTTCCTTATTATTAGCAATAATAGACATAAACTTATTTATTACAAAATAAGAACGTACCTGTATCATAGGAATTCGTAAAGGCGAATGTAATATAGTTGTTCAAAACACCAAAGTATGTTCCCGGTAGTTACAACGCCTAGTTTACAGACGAAAATTTACCGAGAAATGCGTGGACTTACAGGCGGAGATTTTTGACGTGACGTTACTTGAGGAAAACGACACCGAATACTCTGTTCTGATACATAAGGGTAAATATGAAGTTCTATCCGATTTTCACGTGGTCGAACTAAACTTGCTCTCATACACCGTTAGTTCATAGCTGAGAGAGATAAGAGGAAGGTAACGTGGTAGTGAGTGAATTCTTGTAGCCGACTGGTAGTGATCTCAACAGTTAAACGGGGACGTCAGTGAAATGATTTCAAACATGGGAATCCCCACACGGCGTTATACGGGCCTGCATGTTGTACGAGTTTAAGATGTGAACAAGAAACATAACAATCGCCCCAGGGGGAAGAAACATATTGTAAGAATTCGGTGAAGATGTAGCAAATGAGCGGACAGTATAACAAATTTAAGGGCGGCGGTGAATTCCTCCAGAACGCACCACGTACAGGTCGTCGACATTTCACAGAGAACAGGGTACTGAAGACGGCTATTGAGGCTGATAATAGACAGACATGTAAAGCATTTGAAGAAGCATTCAATTGCAGGGCGATAACCGTTCGACAACATCCATCAGAGTTTGAAACAGTATAACGTGGGACGATGAGCCTGAGGTTCTGAAAGTCAAGTGGGGATGAGGTTGAGAAAGTGATACGAGGTATTATCTGCTTTTATTTACTGTCTCGTCAGAAGAAGGATCCGTTTCTGGACAGAATGACGACCTGCCATGAGAAGTAGGTCCCTAACAATACCCCACGGCACTACCATCATTGGTTGGCGCCACATGAACTCCCTCACAATCAACCAGTACCGTCACAGAGTCATTCAATGTCAAATCATAAAGTACACGTACATGAGAAAAATATAACCCACAAGCCGCAGGCTAAGATTTAGCTGAAATTTGGTGTGATGCTTTTGCTAGTCATATAATGAAAAAGTCTAAATTATTATTGGAATATGTTAAATAGTGTAGAAATAACATTGGTTTGAAAAATGTATGAAAAATGTTTGCTAGATGCACTTGGTTGTACTACTATGCTACAGAAACATCTGCACAGTAGAGAACAAGAAAAGGGAAGATCTCCAAACTTTCCACAGTGTTTTGGCTTAGCAAGAGGCATTCATATTCTATTATGAAAGGGTATATCTTGTATTATCTACAGTAAAGATTGTTGAAGTAAGGTTTCTTTTTTACACACTCTTTCCGGATATAACCCGGTAGCTCACAAACCGATAGAAAATGAAGCATAGTAGTACACAAATGTTGAATAGTGGTTACATTTTGGACTACATGATCAACGAGGCCGCCATTTTGAAATTGCTATATTGGATGGATATCGTTTTTTAAAATGGCAAGTGGGTTATGTGACATATCAAACAACATGTTCCCAGAAAGTGATTCGAAGTGTCAGCTTTGACCCACCTGACAAGTTGCGTAAACCGTATACACGATTGCTATTAATAAAAATTCAAAGAATAATGTTTTATTTGCAATGCACACAAAAAATCTCTAGATAAAGTTTTACAAATACACATATATATTTGTTGAACTCCGTATGATGTAAATGTATCAAATTGGTTTATTTGTTTGTCTTTCTAGTTCTCCTAAACTACCTGAGAATGATAGCAAACACATTAAGATTATTAAAGGTTTTTCTTCAGTTTTCGTGCTGTATTTGTACAAGGAATTTAAAAAGAAAACTGTATCTACTGCTAACTGTAAGTAAGATATACCATTTCTCTATCTGAGAAAAAATGTCTGTCAACAGAATTATAGTAAGCTTTACCTTTCCGTTTTCGTGGTTTCGAGACTCCGAAACTTGGGAGGAGTTTCTCTGTAGCGCGGTGGGAAGCTCTGCGGAGACATGGTTGTTTACGCACGGTAGAGGAAATCTTGCTTATGTAAAGTTTGCCAAGATTAACTGCCACCTCACAATCTGGATTTGTGTATCTTTCCTACACAGTTGGCTTCTCCAGCTTGACAGGAAGGTTCTTCCAACACGCAATAAACTGTGTGTTGCTCGTGGACTCTTTCCATGCTTACACGTAAAAAGTACGTTCGATATACACACATGATCATCACATGTCCCATTCTTACTTTCTGTTTATTTCGGGAAATGAGTTCACTGGGAAATGAGTTTCTCTTTTTAAAAATGTAAATAGATAATTAACTTCCTTGTGAACGTCTTCAGTCACTGTGTGTACGTTGCTAGATTTTTTTTTATTTTAAGAATATTTTTATGAAGTTCTCTTATGAATATCTTGAGCAAAACCCGAGTAAAGATATGCCACGCTGTCTGTTTACATCCAGAGAAATCTATTCATATAAACTGAGTTCTTAAAATGTAAATATCTTTATCAAAAGACTAAATTTGAGTTTCTTCTTACTTTTTTTTTTACATATTTTACACAGTTGATTTAAGACCCATTCTTTCACTTACACAACGATGTACTGCCAGTACATACCTGTAAGTATTGAGAATCTTACGCAATTTTCCAACAAAGTAAAATATTATTGAAATGATGTAAATATATACAAAATACATGATCATACAATTTAGAAATGGTATACCACATGACAACAAATGCAAAAGCTTCTTATATATTGGAAAATAGGGAGCATAATGCACTAGGAGTGTATTCTATGATGGGAGACAAGTAGAGAAACAAATATAATTACATTCAGAATGTACTGCTGGATACACAAGGTAACTAACTGAATATTACAAAATAACACAGGTGTTTCACGTGCCTTTTAAAATAATTCTTTTTAAGTGTTACTTTGCAGTAAAACAAGAGTGATTGTTAGGGCAGTACAACTGAAGTAGATATGTTTATTTGTTTTGCAGAAAGGAAAAATATATATATCCATCGTTTTAGGAAAGCCGGTGGGAAAGAGGCCGTTGGAAAGACCGAGATGAAAACTGGCTTGATCTTGCCCTGGGCTTACAACTATGAATCTAGATATTGGATCTAATGGCGAATGTTTGTTTCTGTGGCGATTGACTTATGAGTTCCATAAAATAGAGAGTTATTTAGCTGGAAATGTGTCCAAGTTACTGAAGTGCCAAAATACATGAGAGAGGGTTTACATATTAAAACATATTTCTATTTTTTCAGAAACCGTTGAATTTAGGAGAATATTCAGAATAATGAAGTGGCTTGTATTTAACTCCACACGCCACTACATATTACCAGGAAATTTCTTTAAGTTATAACGTGGTCAAATGTACTACTCCAAAATTATATTTTTCTTTGAGATTTCTTATGATTTTTTACAATATTTATACTTTATGAGATCTCTTCTTTAGAGCAAATTTTTGGATTTTTTTTTTCATTACATTATAGCGACATTTGTTGTTTGGAATTTGCTTTAGTGAATGCCATTAAATATATTAAAAGACAATGTTACAACGGTACTCCATTGATGTGGAGCATGGAGATTTGTACTTCTGACGAAGCATGAAGAGAAGTAAGATTTTGTACTTTGTGTACATGGCTCTACAACGAATATTACACAAAAAGAAAACGCTGCTATTAAATATACTTTGTGTTTTACAAAAAAAAACTTTTAATTACTGCCACACTCCTTCTAATTACCACACCACTTATATTTTCTACAGAATATTACTCAAATACTACAATATGAAAAACAAAATCATGTTTAATTTCCATGATTTGCTAATTCCTCGGTAAATTACTTATTACTCTAAAACAGCGTCGCAATATTATAAATGGTTATTGGCTTTGTTACTGACATTCCAATTTATCTAGAGTTCTTTATTATATTCACTCCTCACTTTGCAGGACTAGAGTCCAGTAGCTTTGGGTTAAAATTTATTTTGTAGCACTAATGAACTCACGAGTGTTTCTTAAGATATATATTGCGAAAACTCTATAATAATTTAAAATTGTATCTCCCTTCTTTTTCAATCGATCAGTACATATGATTATTTTTCGTAACAACTAGTTCATAATATCGTCAAAGAGTAACAGTTTCGGATTTCTTCATAGATTTCAGTGCGTTAATGACTTATTTGATCTAAATAAACTGAAAAACATAATGTTTGATACGTTCTATTGTTTTATATATGTTTTGTTTGTTGTATACATATTTGTGTTTTGAACAAGTCCGCTTTGGTTAGTTTATTTTAATTTGCCACAATAGATGGCACAGGTGTGCACTCAGCGGCGCGGGCTGAGTCATTGACCTTGGGTCTTCAGTGTGTATCGCGGAGAATCTAGAAACTTCAGTGTGTGCGTGTATGTGTCAAGTGTCAATGCCCTTGTGTATGTCGTCTTACTGACTGGGCACAGAAAAACAACATTTTGAATCGTGAACGATGTTCCTTGACTACTTGATGTATATATAACTTTGTTAATTGTTCTTCTTCATATATTAAATATTACACTATACAGTCCACTCAAGTTTAATTTTGCAGCAACCTAGAAACAAACACAGAAAATACATTTTCTTAGACATAACAAATCCTATAATAATATTAGAGTTTCGTTTTCTATTTACGTTATATGATTCAGATGGTTTTATGTGACCCTGTTTAGCTGCGAACCAATTCAAAAAATTGTTGCTGGGTAATTAACTCGTTCGTAACAATAGTTTACAACGATTCGAATACTATTGTATAGCACTATTAAATTAGTAAAGTTAAAGAATGTACAATTACGTAACTCTCGTTTTCATTGTAAGCTCCATATGATATCACTTAGCAATAGTCTTGTTTAATCTTGTAACAAATTCCTTAAAAGAGAACTTACAGCAAATGCATTCGTATATCTCAACCAAGAGACTAGACTTTAAAATAATATTTAATGTCCCAATCAATGTATATTTTACTCTATGATATTATTATAAAGACATCAAATGGCTTCATACGTTTTTAAAAAAAATCGCGAAAACTCTGAGTTAACCAGTCTTTTATTTAATTAAACGTGAAATGAAATAAAGTTTCGATAATTTTCAAAAATATATATCTTCAGCTACAATTTGTATTCTTAAATTTCCTAGCACTTTTGTTCTTCAGCAGATTGTATGCTTTATAGGCACCTATCTCTTACTTTCGTTTTCTTTGAAAGTTTAAAAAAATATAAATAAAAGTCCAAGTTACGAATTTAGTGAATTGGTGTTTAGTTCGGACATATATACGAGTGAGCTGGGTGTGCTATTAATGTCTACATGTAGATCTTATATAAGGCGAATAGAAACGTACTGATTCACAAGGAAAAGAATTTACAAAAATACGAAACAAATCTACGTAGCTGACAGCCGTCTAATAACGTAAGTTATTTCAAGTTTTGGAAACATACAGTTGTTTTTGCGGCATGATAATTCTGTAAATCTGTATTGTACACAAGAGTTTCGAAATGGTTGAAATTGTTTTTAAAATTTGTCTTACAAACAGCAACATTGTACCACCATAATCAAGATGAAAATGGACTTGCCCTTTTACCAGAGAAAGTGTGCTGGTGGAAGGAATAATATAGTTCAAGCTATGAACTGAATGAATGAAATTGATGTATAATCTCGATAAACTTTATTTAGTGTTCTATCCACGTAATATTTAGATAACACCTAACGTTAAAATCAAATTCTTTTAGCAGATACTTAACGTAAAGTTCTACATTAAAATGTAATTTTTGAACATCTGAAAAGAAGAAAGCAAAATACTTATCTCATATGACTTTAAACAATATGTTTGATGATCCAAATACCAACTTTCTTCTTGAAATGTCACGTTGCATCTGAGTTATTGTCATTGCATTTATTTATGGCCTTTAGGCATCTATGGCTGATGCCGTTTCACTTTAGTATACATATGCCGAATAGGAGATCTATCTTGGCGTGAAATGAGATTATACATTATTCAGAATTTAATGCTGCATTCGTCTTCTCCCAAAGGTAACTCATTCCCTCTGGCGTAGGTAGTTCGAGGAATCTGCATGAAAACTTCTTGAAACAGGAACAAACGTGTGTTCATCTGGGAGGAAAATGCCAGGAAATGTCAGACACATACTGCAAATAAATAACGTTGCTGTCAATCAACAGAAAGGTTTCTTGGAAATTTTTTTCTTCATTTTTTTGCTACACTTTTCCTTTCGCTTTTTCTTCTTATTCAAAATCGTCTTCTACAGTTAATATTCACTCGTGAAACTTTTCATATTTTCTTCACTCCAGACATACGTAGAATGCACTTCTTTCGCTGTTATACAAAAGTGGATCTAAAATAATAAAAGTTACGTTTCGGAACGGGTTATCAATTTCTGTAAAACATTAAAAATTCAACATCAATTGATGCTGTTTTATATGCAATTGAAAAAACAAAATATTGTATGCATGTGTATACAATGAACACACATTGCTGTCGCACGACTAGCGCACTACTTCCATCACTTTCCTTTAGTATAGTGGAGTGCTCGATTTCATTACAAACCAAGTTAGTATCTGAAAATATACACGAAAGGGAACAATTAAACACGTTTCTTTACTTCAGGTTTAATCCAACCTTTAAGTTCTAACCCAGACTTATAAGTTTGTTACTGCTGTGAAGTCCGATTTTTATTTGTCCTGCAAAGGGTATAAAAATAAGTTAGAACTGGAAGTTTTATCCATTTTGGATTAAATCGACAATGTATGAGCCAGGTTCAATTTTGCGTCACATTTTTTTATATTACTCGAGCGCTCCAGTATAGTTAAGTTCACATCAATGTTAAATTGCGCTTATTGAAGTAAATTAAATAGAATAGCATTGTGGCTTACCTTTTCAAAAACTGAGGAAATTGGAAAATATTAATTTGTACTCGGCCTGAGTCTGAATAAATTCAAATGAATTTGTACATGGCTTCGGAATCCATTGTCTCCATCTATCACACCACAGTGAACATTTCCTGTACAAAATCAACAGTTCTGATATTCAGTATTAAAAAGGTATAACAACTATTTCAGAAAATAAATTGAAATAAAGTAGGAAAATAGTTCTTCATTCCCACAAACAATCTCTGCTTTAATTGTAAGAACTTAAAGTAGAAAATCAATGTGAAAAGTGATCGTTTCGCTTTTTTTAAAACCCTAATTAGGTTGTTTCCTTTGTCAGTGTTCGTTGAGAGTTTTGAACAAAAGTCTACCCTTATGAAATTCTGCTTCAGGAAACTTCTGTTATACGGATTACCTAGAATTTGCCTATTAATAAATTTTTATTTTACTTTAATGCTAAATCTATTTCGTTTTATACAACATGGTTCTCTTTTTAAAAGCATCACAAGACAACTTTTACAAAGACAAAGACTTGGTATGTACTTTTTCTTACGCTGAAGTAAATGATGTACTAGCGTTAACATGGATATATGCATGCTTCTATATAATATTTTGTAGATTGAAAGTATTGTGTAATAGTATAGCAAAGACAATAAAATAAATTTAAAATTAGGTTCAAATTTACCTAAAAGAAGTATCCGCAGAGAAAGTCATAAATATAATTTTTTACCCTAGAAATGAGTAACTAATATATTTTTCTTGTTATTTATTATAGGTAAGTTGATGGGAATAGATACACACTGCTGGGGCAGGTAAGTATGCATAACAGCAAGGAACAAATTCTTAGGTTAAATAAACGCTGTAATAAAAAAAATGGAGTTCTTGTTACGCTTTAGATGAGGCAACGTTTGATTACTTCTGTTTACTTGTTTGTGTTGTTCATTTTTTAAAACGAAAGTACACATTTTGCAATGTTTAAATGTAACGTTTACATATAACAAACGATCCAACATTTTGTAATTTTTCTGCGCCTTAAAAGTAGAAAGTTATGGAAATAAGAAGGTGTTGCAGGTCCAGGTATTTTAATAGGCAGTTCCATTGGTCTAGAAAAGAACAAGTAGTTGGTTGGAAACAGGAATAGAACTCGGATCGTCTCTGTGATGTCCTTAAGTAACTGAGCTATTGAGGACACAGTAAATCAATTGCCTTTGAATAAATTTGATGCACAAGTGAATAAACCTGATGTTATGACATATTATGAATTCAATGTGTACAAGAATCTTATATAAAGTAATTGTGCACCACAATAGAAAGCATCACAAATGTTTATATAAATTTTCTCTTCAGAAAGATGTACAAGAAATGTATTTTTTACAACATACATTGGTATGCAGCGCGTTCATTTTTACATGAAACCTCTTCAATATACACCAAGAAATGTGACAAATTTAATCGTGCTCAGTTGGTAAAGGCAAAGGTTAAACCACATGTGTTCTATCTCCGCCTCCATTACATTTCTAGGCTACTCAAAGAGATTACTAAAAGACTGCAACGTGTGTGAAAATTTGTACAAAATGTTTTCAAATAGTAATGGAAGGTAAACAAAAAGGCATACACGATATCAATAGTTGGTTCATTTAAATGTGTAAGAAGAGCAGATTTTTTTACATTGTAAAAATAACAAGTTACGTAAAGAAAAGAAAAGAGCTAATCACATGTAATTGCCTATAAATTAATAGTCCAGTCAAATTAGGAGTGTTCTGCGGAAAAGTTACAAACAAGCTGATTTCTTGTGTCGAACTTGATTTTGTCTTTCTAAACAAAAGTCCCCATCGAAAAGAACCCTGCTAAAAATGTTACAGTAGATCAAAGATAATAAAGGTCAAATACGTTATTCGCGAGTACCGTGTAAACTATTGGTTTTACAGCAAAAAAACTCAACTAGCTGAATTTTTTAGTTGAAGTTGAAATTGTCGTTCTAAATAATATGTCAGAAGTCTTCATCGATATGACCCCTGCTAATATTTCTTTTAGCAAGCCAAGGTTAAAAAAGTTCAAATACGTTATTCTAAAATATAGTTTGAACTATTAGTTTTACAGATGGAATAATTATTCCTAACTCGCTGAAAGATCTAAACAATGTGTTGGAAGTCTCCATCGATACGACCACTGCTAAATACTTTATAGCAGGTCAAAAGTGAAACACATTACTCAGCACGGGGCTAATGTTGTATGCATCAAGTATAGGGGTCAGTTATCTGAACCTGTTACAAGTGTTCCTGGGCTTACGTTATTGTGGAAGATGGTATACAACAACTACTACACAGTGTTGTGTTCGTCCTGTTGCGTACACTAACAGAACTGTTGCATTTTGAGTAATTTTAGGCAGTCAGTTGTTACTTTTTTTTATCGGAAACCAGAGAAAGTAGATGAAATTCTTGATAAAACGCTTTTCAAACAGTGTTGCATTCTGTAATCATTTGGTACTACTACTATTCCATAACAGCATCCATCGTTTGTGAACAGGATGGTCATATTGAAACGTCATAAATATTTAAGGCAGCGTGATATTTTCATTTTGTGATTTTATTTTGCCAATTGTAATATTCAGCTCTCTGCATGTACCTGCAAACAATTATCATTTCTACTTACTGAACAGTGTATTCAAAGTTATTGACGTGAACCAAGCGCTGTTCTTTTTTTCGTATTTATGCCGCGGTAGACCATTTTTTAACAATAACATATTATTGCAAAACATTATTGCGTTATTTTCTTCATTGTCCTTGAGAAGTAGTAGTAGGACTGAGTAATAAAATAAACCCTCCACGCACATAGATCTTAATAAGAGCAATTTGATTTTCCACTACAAACATTCAGTAATATTTTAATTTGCCGAGGAAGCGCAAGAGGGTGCTGTAATCCTAAGACAGACCATTAGAATAAAAATAACATAGTTTCCATTTGTGTTCATGAACGATTTAAAAATTCTCTTTCATTTAGAATTTTGATGGTTTATTTCCTTGCAATTGCGCAACTTATGAATCTAAATCCCATAAATTACGTGCGGAAAAATATAATAAATTTTCATTGAACAATCAAATATACTACTATAATTGATAAGGATAATAAATCAATAAAAAAACTGATAATCTCTTTTAATAACAAGTATTTGTTTTCTGTAAAGGGATCCTTGTACCAGTATATTTTGTAAAATCTATGATGTCATTATTTAAGTTTCAAGCGAGGAAATATTGCTATATTTTCGTGGATTTTTACATTAATATCTATTCCATTACACAAAATACATTTAGTTTTTTTGAAAAGAGTCTTTGCGTTAAAAATTTTGTTGCTTGTCGATAAATTGCAATACTGTATGAATGATGTTTTTATCTTTCGAAACGTTGATACCAATTTGTAAATTTATCTTATTGTTGAAATTCCTACCGATGACTGATTGTGTACGTTACGTATGGTAACTGGACGTCAATGAGCATTCGAAACCTAAAGGAAAAAATACTTCAATTAAAGAATTCAGTAACTATGAGCATTGATATTTTATTTGTTGTAAATTTCATATTAGATTTCATATTAGATTACTTTAAAAAAAATAAAGAATGGTCTTGTTCTCCTTGTACCAACTGAACTTTTCATTGAAGTTTTCCAAAGCAGTATTGTTGTTACTTATAATTCTGCATAGTTTTGTATATAGATATTTTAAATATAAGATATTCAACTGGGATATTTTCATTGTCTGATTTAATTACAAGTTAAATTAAATTTTGTTTTAGAGAACTTGATATCTTTTTAGATCGTCACTTTATTGTATCATAAGAAATTATTTAGTTATTGATACTCTTCGCAACTCTGCTTTTCAACATCATTAGGAATTATTTTAGTAATCCTCGTCGTTTGCATTTTTTTGTCAGATTTGCTTACTTACGATTGCATAGTGATTCACGGCAGTTGCATCATCGACTGATTTTGTATGGCATTCACCAGGTCAAGACATTTTCTTCGTCACTCCTTCGGTGTGGAAAGAAAATCCTTTGGGCCAGAAACATTGGGGGGTGGGGGGAGTTCCATAGGATTTATTTCACATCTGTCATCCCGAACATTCACGCGCCTTTACCATTATAAACTGTAATTGAATTCACCACTATATGCTATAATGGCCGCTGTCCTACCAAGATCATTTATATCTGGATTGCAACTGGGTCTATCTTTTTTTGCATAGGCAATTTTTACCTAAACGTATTTTAGATATTTTATTAAGTTTAGATGTTTCTACATCATATAATGACACAGTTATGTATGAAATTGCAGGTTTTATCACCGACAGCCGAATATTTTGCCTACAGAAAATGGAGCTTTTCTTCAGTTTGCCGCTGATAACGCTGATATTAATGTTGATTATGTTGGTAATCTGAATATTGTTCATGTGGTGTGTATAATCCAAGTGGTAACTCCAGCAAGTGCGATCGCAGCATAGGAACCGATAATAAAATGGACGAGCATACCAAGTGGAAAGTGTATCGCAGCAATAGCCCACGTACCAATCCAAATATATGAAAATTGTAATGTATCAGGATTAAAAAAAATTGCTGTTGAAAGTATCACGTACGAAGAAAGAACAACCGTCCATATGCTCAAAAAGTTAGTTAGATATAATGTATTGAAAACTGAGTTGTATATCCACAGTACCAGGCTGGAATTGATATATTGAGTATTCAACAAAAAAATATCAGAATGTTTCTACATCTCGAATCCTGATTTTACCATTCATTCATGAGCCAGCAAGCAATTAAAATACCATTTATGCAACTTTACGATGTGCCCTTGACAATTAAGACGGTCACAATGCATGTATAGTCATTTTTGATCAAACATTATACATGAAACCAAGAGAAACAGTGGCTGCATCATCTGACATTTCTAAAATGTTAGTACAACTCGGAGCTTTTCACTTGTTCATGTCCTACCTGGGATCTATTGGTTATATAATGGAAGGAAGTAATTTTAAAGAAGTTCTACACATTATGTATGCACCCAATTCAGTTAACACAATCCTGAGTGGACAAGCTTATATAGTTACGTTGGTTACAGTGGTCCGGAAAGCAGTACATTTTTTCGGAGAAATGCGGAAGTTAAATCTATGTAGCCCATTGCACTCGAAAACAGTTACTTGTAGCAAAATAGCATGACATTTCTGGATATTCTGTGAGCTACAAATTAAATAACAACTATTTTTGTTGTAAAATCAATAGGTTTCACGATATTCGCGAAAAAAGGTTTTTCTTAGCTTTTCGCCCTTTGAACCTCCAAAATTTCAACACAGGTCATGTATACGGTCACTTTTGAGTCATTGTTTAGAACAAAATTTCAAGGTTCTCAAAAATTCATCTAGGTTACGATTTTCCATCTTCCCGTAAAACAAATTGTTTACAAGATATTTGGGAATACCTTGTTTGCATTTATTGACCTTTGACCCGCTATTTAATTTTCAACAGGAGTCGTGTCGATGGTGACTTTCGATAAACTTCATTAAGAACGACAATTTCGAGCTCCACACAAGCATTCAGTCACTTGGCCATTTTTATTTTTGCTGTAACCCAATAGTTTACACAACATTCGGAATAACATGTTTGACCTTCGACCCGCTGTAAAATATTTAACAGCGGTCCTATGGATGGTGACTTTAGCCACATTGTTTGGATTGATAATTTCAAGATCTGGACAACAATTTACGAAGTTAGGAATTTTTCTTCTTGTTGTAAAACTAATAGATTTCATGGTCTTCACGA
>JAGDQP010043038.1:0-16348 GCA_022664845.1 Lepisma saccharinum
TCGAGTAATAATAATGATGATATTAATAATGAAATTGATGTAAGTAAGATGTGGGAGGCAATTCGTGAAACAATTAAGAGCGCAGCGAAGGAACGCGTAGGTGAGAAGAAACAACAGAAAAACAAACCTTGGTTTGATGAAGAATGCATTAAACTTCATGAGGAACGAAAACAAGCAAGGCAACGATGGCTAAGTAATAAAAGCGAAGCAAATACCAACCACTACAGTAACGCGAAACGAAACGCCACACTAGGGTTCAGAAACAAAAAGCGAGAATATCTTACGCAGAAGATTCATGAGATTGAGGAAAACGGGAAGACAAATAACATACGAGATCTATACAAAGGGGTAAACTCGTTAAGAAAAGGTTACCAGCCGAGGTTAGGAATGATTAGAAATGAACGTGGAGATCTTCTGCCTGATCCGACTAAAATTGTCGATGTGTTGAAAAGTTATTTCGACAAACTTCTTAATGTACACAGCGGGGAACAAACAGAGGAATTTGAAATCCATACCGCAGAACCGTGGATTCGCGAACCTAGTGAGATCGAGATCGAAATGTCGGTTAAGAAATTGAAAAATTTCAAATCACCAGGAATAGACAATATTCCAGACGAATTAATTAAAACAGGAGGAACGGCACTAATCAAGGAACTACATAAATTGATAAGTGCTATATGGAGAAAGGAGGAGCTCCCAAAGGAATGGAAAACATCAATAATTGTTCCGATTTACAAAAAAGGCGATAAGTCGGAATGCGATAATTACCGCGGAATCTCGTTACTTCCAACTTGTTACAAGGTATTAAGTAATATTCTGTTAGCACGCCTAAATGTATACGTAGATGAAATAATTGGAGATCACCAATGTGGATTTAGAAGAAATAGATCCACGTTGGACCAGATTTTTGCTTTGAGACAAATTTTGGAGAAGAAATGGGAATACAATGGGACGGTTCATCAGCTATTCATTGATTTTAAGAAAGCATATGATTCTATCAAAAAGGAAAAGTTATACAGTATCCTGATACGATTTGGAATACCGAAAAAATTGGTCCAACTAGTGAAGATGTGTCTCAGCGACCCCATAAGCAGAGTACGGATAGGTAATAATATATCAGATAGTTTCAGGATTCGCAACGGATTGAAACAAGGCGATGCCTTGTCACAACTACTGTTTAACTTCGCGTTAGAATATGCGATTTTAAAAATTAAAGGGGACAAAAAGGGACTATCATTGAATGGTTTGAATCAACTGTTTGTATACGCGGATGATGTAGATTTAATAGGGGACGATATAGATGCACTACAAAGCAACACCGATGTCTTAGTAGAAGCGTGCGATGAGATAGGTCTACAGGTAAACATAGATAAAACAAAATACATGGTAACAAGCCGAAACACAGGGAATGAAGGAATTAAAAACATAAGAATTAGGGATGAGGTCATAGAGAAAGTAAACAAATTTAAATACTTGGGAGCCTACGTAACAAGCAAAAATGAGGTCACGGAAGAAATAAAAGTCGCTTAGTATCGGGGAACGCATGTTTCTACTCAGTCCAAAAACTTCTAACATCGCGATTAATATCAAGGAAATTGAAATTAAAAATATACAGAACGGTTATTCTGCCGGTAATTCTTTACGGTTGCGAAAGTTGGAGTACGACCCTAGCAGATTAACATAAATTGCGTGTATTTGAAAATAAGGTTTTGAGAAAGATATATGGGCCGAAACGGGACGAGATGACTGGAGAGTGGAGGAGACTGCATAATGAAGAACTCCACGGACTGTACGATTCACCAGATGTTGTAAAAATAATGAAATCGAGACGACTAAGGTGGGCAGGGCATGTAGCTCGGATGGGGGAAAAACGAAGATTATATTCTATCCTGGTTGGAAGGCCCGATGGAAAGAGGCCATTGGGAAGACCGAGACGTCGTTGGGAGGACAATATTAGAAGAGATCTTTGAGAAGTAGGTGTTTGTGATGAAAACTGGCTTGATACTGCCCAGGATAGAATCCAATGGCGAACGTTTGTTACTGCGGCGATGAACTTGCGAGTTCCATAAGCCATAGAGTTAGTTAGTTAGTTAGTTCATTATCCATTGTATATATTTCGCTGCGGTAAATCTAAGCAAGATAGGCGTCAGACCTTAGATGCAACATGGACAATTTTGTGTTTAATTTGCTAAATATACCTTTGGAGTTACCACTGACCATAGCGGTATTTACAGCAAATAAGAATTTGATGTAATTCCTGTATTCCAAGGGTTCAATGTCTGCCTAATGTAGGCTTATAGGCTACCTTAGGATTAGGCCTACTTGACATTTTCGGCCGGAAAAGTATTGCCAATGTTTGTTGAGAATGGCGACCACTGTGCTGGTAAAACGTTCACGTTGATCAAAGCTGCTTATTTTCTAGAAGGTAGTTCATCTGAAATTTAAATGTGTGTCATGAATTAGACATAAATATAACTTCTTACCAAACTTGGTAACTTCAGGATATTATTAAATAGAAGTGTAATTACCCTGGGTTGAAATATAGCTCCTTATAAGAAAATAGGCAAAAACAAGTTTATGCACGCTGTAGACTTCACTTCTCACAGACTACTTCCTCGACACTACACAAGTACCTTGGCTACTCAAGGGAGATGGGAACACTAATTTGGCTTCTCTTTGCATAACGGAAGAGGAGAAACTGAGGCGATCGCCATTCCCAACTGATCGGCATTCCCTTTCTCTCCCCTACATTAAATAAAGCCCCGGTGATTGCTTTCCAAGTTTTCCCTATGTTGTTTAAGGAAGGCTTGTCTTTCACTTTTGATAGAAACTCAGACTTTAATATTATTATTATTTTGAAAAGCTATTCCACAGTAAATACGAAATAGAACAAGGATTGTGGAATATATGAGGATAACACGCAAACTAATTTTTGAGTGAGAGTGATTGGTCTAGTGCTAGTTGAGACGAAGACAAGTTGTAGGTATGCATGGTCGCGGAGCGAATTTTTTTAGAGATGGGTTTTCATTAGGTCGAGTTGTCAAGGGGCTAATTGTCGTAGTGACAATTTGTCGTGGGGGCGAGATGTGGCATAGATCAGTTGTCGTTGAACGAGATGTCGTAGGACCAGTTATCGTGGACCGAGACGTGATAGAGACCAGTTGTCGTAGGGACTCATTGTCGCAGACGACGAATTGTCGTTGGGCGAATTGAGTCAAGTTGTCGCGGGACCAGTTGTCTTGATCCCTCGGTGAATAACGTCATTATCACCTTTCTTGTGCTACCTTCTGTTTGCTGGTACGTTTTGCACTCCATGCTGCCAAGGAGAATTTTAGGGTCATTAGGGATGACATACGGTCTCGCCCCTGTCACAATGTGGAGCAGGACATCATCGTCCTCCAATCAGTAGCGGTACTTTTTGGTACTCAGTAAGGTTTCTTGGAACATACTGAGGTCAAAACGTACGATAATGCACGCTATCGTACAATTTTGTTTGGACCACAACTAGTGCCGAGATGAGCGACCAATTGTCCTGATGCGTTTACCATCGTGTACTACCTCATACATAGCCGCCGTAGCTCAGTGGTAGAGAGTTGGTGTAGCATTCGTGAGGTCGTGGGTTGGATCCCAGCGGCCAACCACCCTGACTGATGTTTTTCCAGGGTTTTCCTCAGTCGCACCAGGCAAATACTGGGAAGGCATCTTTAATATAGGCCCTGACCAAATTTCCCGAATCCTTTCCCTCCTCCCCTATCCCAGTCTGAGCCTTAGATGCCTAAAGGCCATAAACAAAATTCAAATTCACGTACAATCTCATCAACTCTCTGTTGGATATTGGCTAGTGTGATTTCAACGTGGGCTTTTGATGGCCGCAGGTCATCCTGTATAGACAACATCATCTTCGAAATCTTGACAGGCAGTCCCTGACTACGGAACTACTTAAACAATGATGACCATACACAGCTTCCACTCTGGGTGAATTTTTTAAATGCTCATATACAAAATATTATCAAAATTTCATTCATTTAAAGTTTCACCAGTCAAATGCCTTGATGGTACCTAGAATAAAGCTCCTTTTCTTTCCATTATTTCGCCCGCAAAATCTTTCGCAATAGGACATCATCCGTGACAATTGTGACGGCGGTATAGATCACAGATTCAGTTCATATAAACAAATTGAAAATATATCTGTAGTTGGCAACACTGTAGTCTTACAAAATTCTGCTTATCTAGAAGCTCTACTTTTGTGTTTTCTCTGACTTTTTTTTTTAGTTCTTCGTGCAGCTGTTTTGTCTACTCCACTGCTTTTCTTTCTGTGCTAGTATTTTGTCTTTCTGACTGTTTCAGCACTGTTCTTATACTGTACACATACACACTCACACTCAGAAGGAGAGCAAAGACTGAAAGAAACAAGATTTATAGCGTGTAGAGAATTCGATATGCAGCGGGAACACAGGGTATAGAAACGCTGAGATGGCACGTCTTTTCTCTCTGAAACTTCTCCAGCGACCATTTTGTCCTCTTCAGCTAAAAAATTGGCGCGAAATTGGTTCATTTTTCTTTTCCTTCTCTTGTCTTACCTACCTCTTTTTTTCTCTTGTACACATATGCACACAGAAAAGAGAAAATAAAGTTTCCATTGGGACATATGTAACAGAAGTATTTCACTGTGGCATTGTTTGTGTATCCAGGAGATCAAATACTGCAGTTTGTTCCCTTAATCATACCAAAATACCTAGCCCCCATAGTCCAGCTGATACCGAGGCAGACTTCGGATCAGCAGTGGGTAGGCACACGTGTTCGAGCCGCGGTGCCGACCATTCTGACAGAAGCTGTTAAGGGCTTCTCCTCAGTTTCATCAGACGAATGCAAGGATGGTATATTGAAAAATCCTTTACTGCTAAACCGCTACCTTCCTCATTCTATCATGGCCTGAGCCAGACATGCGTAAAGACTATAAATGAAATTCAACTCAATTCTAAATACCCAAGCAATATAATTATTTTAAAGTTGGGTTGAGCTATGCTGGACAGAACGTACTCCATCATTTTTTCATTGTGACAAGATTCTTTAATTAATTAATTAGCTTATTTGTTATCATTATTGTTTAATAGCTTGTACACGCAACGACAAAAGTAAATGGGGGTTGGAGTTCAAGAAATAATAACTCTTTCCTCCAGGAGAATTGTTTCACTGTACGCCTAATAGTTAGGCAACCAACATGGCAGTACAAAGTTCGTCAAAACATTTCATGCCAGGATATTCCTCCATTTGGAGCAAGAAAGATTAAGAAGTTGAGCATCACTTAGAGAACCACGAGATAGATAGGCAGAAATTCCATTCACGTTAAGTTCTAAGAGATAGAAATTAATGCAAAGAAAAAGGAAAATAATAATATTGACATCATGCAGGAATCGTCATTATCCAATGCAACAAAACTTGTCTTCTTCAAACACACACACAGAGGGAGAGAGAGAAAGAGAGAGAGGGAAAACATGGAAGAGGGGGTAAAGGAGGAGAAAAGAAGGAAAGAGGGAAGGAAAAATAGCGGAAGACAGAAATAAATGAAATCTTAACGTTTAAGGATACACAGTCTGCGTCTTTTCCCCCTTCCCACTCTCTCAGTCTAGTGTTTTTCTCCATTTATGGGATAAATCTCCCATAAATCTCTTTCATTAGCAATCGCGAACATTATTTACAGCGCTAAATTCATTGAAGAAAATAATTTAAAATCCAGACGGAGAATCGAACCAAGAACCTTAAGAATGAAAATCTCACACGCTGACCACTTAGCTACACAGACCATAACAAATCTGTTGTTAAATCAGCCATTAAACTCGCTACTGTCAGCGAGTTTCCCCCGGTTCCTTTTGAATTTTATTTACGGCCTTTTGGCATCTATGCTTCCATAAAACATTTAATTTGTAGATCAAGATATATCATGAATTAATCCACAATCTTTGAGAACTTTCCTTTGCACTAACATAAATCTCAGATCAATCCAAAATTTAAAGAGTGGTTTCGTAAATCTACGAAAAGAGTCCTAGTTCTTGAAGGAGCCGGTCGCACCAGTAATACACGCGCGAATGACATCTCGTAGAATTGTTACGTAACACACGTGCAGTGTAAATACAACTTCAAAATCCCCGTTTGCAAACTCCAACCGTGGGTAAGTGGTTAAGCAGTCGGTTTGTTGAGTGAAAGAACCCAGGTTCAAATCTCGGCGGGTGCAAGTGATTTTTGTTTGTTTTTGTCTTTCAAAATACATTACTATTATGTTCATATTTGTTATTAATAGTTGCTTTCTTACATCTTTCGTAGATTTTATATGCATTCCCCATAGATGAAGTAGGAACAGCAGGTGGAAGTGAATCAGTGAATGTTGATAACTAAAAATTCACTTTGTGTAGACGGTATGGAATTGGCTGGCAGGAGACCAATCAAGAACCAGATAGCTACCTCGTTAGCAATTGTGTTGTTTACATAATTCAGTGTGTTCGATGAAGCCAAGTAGTAAGTTAGTTGATGAAATTGTTACACGTTTTATTTTGTTTTCTAATTAAAACGCATTGATTTGCTTAGTTTTATTTTGTATCTTAAGTATATAAAAGGAAAGCTTTGACATGGAAAATACTTGTTTTGTTATGAGATCGGAGGCCCGCAAAACATCGATAGTTTCCAATGAATACAGCTTTACCATAAGAATATACGAATCCCGGTGGTATGATGGTTATCGTGCTCGCCTCCTATTATTGGGCTCGCGAGTTTCAACCTTTATGAATGCATTAAAAAGAAGAAAAAGAAAATTGGGTTTATTACTTCTAAGACTGGCAAACAATTTTCTATTTTTCAAATTTTATTTCAAATTATATTTCAAGTAATAACTTTTTCAAATAACTTCTCTGCTTCTATTTGTTTCTTCTACCACGATATATTAAAATTGGATTTAATTTATATGTCCTGTAATTAACATTGCGTACTTTGAATTGACAATGAATTTGTCAATTCGGAGGAGGTAGACGGCCAGGGTCTATTTTATAGGCGCCATCACAGCGTTTGCCTGGTATGGCTGAGGAAAAATCTGGGGAAACCTCAGTTTTAATGGTCTGCTGATGGAATTGATCCAAGGACTTTCCGAATGCTAAGACAACGTTCTACACCTTTTTTGAATCTTTGTTCTCTCTAAGCGGACTTTACTTGTTCAATTTGATATACCTTTTCAACCTGTATAGACTGATATTCACACAAACATTTATGCCCGAGGCGTACCACTAAGCCACGGCTAATGGTACTGGAAAGATGTGGCCAGGCACTAAGTTGATGGTATCATCGCGGTGTTTGTTGAGGATGAAACTTGGAAAAACTTTTTAAGGTTGCCACAGTGTGTGATTTAGTGTATTTTTACAGGGGGATGATATGTTGTTGACAAGAAAATAACATGATAAATCAAATATTATGTATTATACGTGTGCCCACATCCAGGCTCCCAGGGGCGATTCCCCCTGATCCCGCTGTTAACTCTCACACTGAGCTGCCGTAAGTTTGGCGTATCTGACTTCCGTGAATTCGAGTATACTTTACAAACTTAGGGGAATCGTAGAATTTGAGCTCATTTTTTTTACATACAACAACTTTTGCGAATCCCTTCCAAGAATTATTCCTGTGCTCCAGTATCCAATTTTGTCAAAATTTGTCACGATGTGTTCACAATTATTATTAATAATTGTTTTCTTGCATTTTTAGTGACCATGGGTTAGCGGAGGTTAGGTAAGGTCAGGTTCGCACAAACACATGGAAATGTATTTTGAAAGATAAAAACGAACAAAAATCACTTGCACCCGCCGAGATTTGAACCTGGGTTCTTTCACTCAACAAACCGACGGTTTAACCACTTACCCACGGTCGGAGTTTGCAAACGGGTATTTTGAAGTTGTATTTACACTGCACGTATATTACGTAAAAATTCTACGAGATGTCATTCGCGCGTGTATTACAGGTTCTCCTCTTCCATGCTTTCTCTCTCTCTCTCTCTCTGTATGTGTGTGTGTGTGTGTGTTTGAAGAAGACAAGTTTTGGTGCATTGGATAATGACGATTCCTGCATGATGTCAATATTATTATTTTCCTTTTTCTTTGCATTAATTTCTATCTCTTAGAACTTAACGTGAATGGAATTTCTGCCTATCTATCTCGTGGTTCTCTAAGTGATGCTCAACTTCTTAATCTTTCTTGCTCCAAATGGAGGAATATCGTGGCATGCCATGTTTTGGCGCACTTTGAACTGCCATGTTGGTTGTCTAACTATTAGGTGTACAGTGAAACAATTCTCCTGGAGGAAAGAGCTATTATTTCTTGTAACCCCAGTCTCCATTTACTTTTGTCGTTGTGTGTGCACTCAGAATTACAGAAAATGGCAGACAGGAATATTTTGACTAATAATGGCAAAGTGTGACTATAACATAAATGTGGCATACACGTGGTATGTTGATTTTATCGATCTATCAGTCAATCAATTAATCAATCAATCAATTAACCTACCAACCAATCAGTCATCCAACCAACCAACCAAACAAACAAGCAATCAAGCAACCAACCAAAGAACCAATCAATCAATCATTCAATCAATCAATCAATCAATGAATAAGTCAATTAATCTATCTATCTGTCAACTAATTTTGTGAAATTCACAAACACTTTTAAGCTCCAACCAGGAATATCACCATTTCTTTGTTATAATACTAAAATTATTTATTTATTAAACCGTAATATAAAAAAAGGTAAAAAAAAATTGAAGATTTGTAAATACGTCGTTAGTCTACAGAACAGATCGCACACCGAGAAGAAAAGTCAGTCTACTGTCAGTCAGAAAAGTTAATTTTCTCTAAATGGGAATTGAAAGTTTTGACAATTTTATACAACCTAAATCTAAAATCAACAACAAATTTAAAAGCAATATAACAGGTTCCTGGTTGAATATTCTTAAATTCCTCTGTTCTCCCTTTGTGATTATTATCACTATTATGCGATTTTATTAATAGAAAACACAATTAAAAAAAAAAACAACGAAATATTAAAATTGTGTCCGTATTCCTGAGTCATTTGAATTTAATTTAATTTTTATGACATTTTAAAATGTGCCCAGATTCTAAAACATTTTTGTGATTTAGTCACATTAAAACTGCACTCCACAAGTAACGTAGACGGTGGGGCGATACCAACCAAATAGGGTGTAGGGAAGAAGCAGGGAGGAACAGGGACAGAGTTAAGGAGTAACAGGCTCTCCCGGGGTCACATACTCCACATCAGAGAGGCTATCTATAATTCGTCACTGCACACCACATTTTAAAGCATCAAGAACGTGAAAACCCCACTTTTTAAGAGGCCTTAGAGTACTCAATGAATATGTTATTTTTCATATTTTCACAAATACTGTACAAATGAAAAAAAAAACAATGAAGGTTTGGAAAACGACGTCGATAATACTAATAAGTTATAACCATGTATCAATTAAACTATTTGAGATATTGAAATTATTTATTTTAGCTGAGAAATTCGAAATTCAGCTGATATAACCTCTTCATTAAATATAACTATTCATTAAATTTCCTTATATTTAGACATTTTCTAATTATAGTGGCAGGTTTGTATAGGCCTACCTTTAAGGATGATTTCAGAAGAGAATTATTTGCTACTTTATTGGTTAAAAATTAAAAGAAAAAAAATGCACCGAAAGGTTTTAAATATGCAATAGCTGAAGGCTTCTTGCAGTCACGCTAGCAGTATTATTTTAAAATCTTATTTCAGTACCAATTTTTATGAATGTTGTAACATGTACGCGTCCCGCACATACTAGCATTAGGGATTCGTGGTTTGTATGAAGTGTAGGAACCTTCAAATCCACGATATCACGATCATTCCGCCTCCCCTCGATAGAAGATTTGAAATAGTGCGTTCGATAAAAAAAAAATATATTTTTATATGGGCCAATCTAGTAACTTTGGACTTCGGCCCGTCACGATTCGCCCATTTACAGCCAGTTAAAATCCACACCCATGCCCCTGCCGGGACTCGAACCCGGAACCTTCGAGCCGATGGCCTACCGCCGCAGACCGCTCGACCACCCGGCCGGCATAGTGCGTTCGATATTTCACCCCTAGATGGCAATACATTAATTATCTCAATTCAGAGTTTGCATTTGAGCATTTATATTTTCAAACTATGTGCATCCATAAAGGTAATGATTAATTATATGCCTTTTGATTGTAGTACTGTAAATCCTCAGATTCTTCCTGCAGAAGTCGCCTCTGCATACAAGTCTGACCACTATTATACCTCACCTCAAGTCTTATTATGAAACCGACTTCAAGAAAATTTTAAATTAATATATGGATCTAGAATGTTTGAAAAATATATATGTTTTCTTTTTATTTTTACTGATTTTTAAGACGGTACTTTTCTATTGGAAAAAATAATTTATTTAATTTTTGAATGTATTGGAAATTCTTTTAGAGACCCTTAAAAGCATGTAAGAATCAAATGACAGTCAAAAGAGGAAACAAAAAGGGTAGCAAAGAGCGTACGACCAGAATTATGTTGCTGTTACAGCTTTGATGTGCGCCTCAAGATGTTTCAAGTTGGATGCTGAAATCGATCCTGCAGGAAGAAGTCTTGTTTCTTCTTCGCCCAATACCACTACGTGAAGAACAGAGCAAGTGTGGGCGGAGTACAGAATAGAGCTTCGCATCCGAATCCATTAAGCGGTAGACAGACAGACGTACATTTCTAGAACATTCATCTATTTTCCTCTCGGAACAAAGGATACAGCAGGAGGAGGGAGAATGATATGCGGAAGACTCGTAAAGAAAGGAACAAAGTTCAAATCCTTCTTTCAGTGGGTTAAAATAAAATATAACTTACACCCGTTTCCATAAATTAAAAAACTTTTTAAAAAAATCGCTATACGTAATGAATAAAAAAAACATTGGAAATTATCAAAAATTAATTGCGTCACGTGGTACATGAAGCGAAGGGTTAGTATCGAACGCAATAAGAGCGACACTGTCATCGGTAAGTGCCATGTAGGAATAATAAAGCAGCGCCAAGATGCATTCATGACAATAGTTTGAACTAGGAGCGATCATTGCATAGTTATGACACCTAACGACCACGATGTAAATTATATGAATCAGTTTTGGGTTACTACCTACCCTCAAAAGATGGCAGCACAATCTATCCAGGCTACATCCGTTCATAATGGGTTTAGAGCCGCGCTATCTTCGTCTTTGGGAAATGAAAAAAAAATGTTCTTTCATTTCTGTCAATAATTTCACACCAGCAAACAGCAGAAAGACTTATAATATGGTAACATTACAGATGTTTGTTAGTGGATTAGGATGTAGTTGATATACTAAATACAAATAATCAAATAAGTTCAAGCACAACCACTACTTTCAAGAGCATTCCTACTGCTAGTTCTTGCTCAAGAGTAACAACGGTAAAATTTGGAACAAACTTATTAGAACAGGTTTTAGTATACAACGCCACCGTGAGATGACACGACAAGAGTTCGATACTGTTCCCCTCTTCAGTTCATATATGGAACTTCTTGAGCTGTTTATCCAGAGAATCTTATCAGCCCTGGTAAGTGTAACCATACCGAAGCGTCACGTAGGGATTATCATGTTTTGTGACAGTCGCAATCAGAGTGTGTGCAATAGTTTTCCACATAACAGAGTTTTTTTATCATGGTTTCCAATCAACGGATTATTTTTATAATGATTTCCAGACTACAGAATGTTTTTAAATGGCCTCGAGATAAAAGTATATTATAATGATTTCCGCAGCACAAAATATTTTATAATATTCTCCAGATTACAGAATGCTTTATAACGGTTTCTATATAACACAATACTTTATTCTGGTCTCCAGATAACAGACTGTTTTATAAGAGTATCTAGATAACAGAGTTTTATTATGGTTTTCAGATTACAGGTTGTTCTATAATCATCTCCAAATAATATAATGATTTATAGTGGTTTTCAGAATATATAGGAATTTGCATCCAGCAGAGTGCTTCTATACATTATTTACGATTTGAAACGAGGTGAGAATCTGTTGGACAACTTGAGACAGGCCAAAGGTACATTCGATGTGTCAAGATGACTAAATGGAAGCTCCTCTGTTGTCAGTAGATACAGGAACTATTTTCAAAGGACACAGTCAACTAACCGACGGTATAATCAAGCAAGAACAAGAGCTAAAAATGTCGTGGATGAGGGTTAAGTTCTATTGTGTCCCCAAAAGAAGAGGATGTTACATCGACCAAGAAACTGTTGTCACCTACCACATCTACATTTAGGGCAATCTATACGTTTCGAACCGTACTCATTGCTCAATATTCCCACAATCACAAACGGTGGTTGAGACTTCACGCCACACGAAATGAAACCCAACACGAGCCAGTACTCTTCACAGATAAGTTTTGATAGCTCTTCGCAGTGATTCTAGAACTGGTCACAGTGATTCCAAGAGGAGAACTGATCTGGACACAACGAGATACATGACCATCACTCTAACATCTCGGAAAGGGACATAATATATGGTGAAATTAAATGTATGACCTTTAGGCATCTTTGGATCAGGCGAGGATACAATAGTAGAGAGGATGTGGAAAGAAGTCAACCAGGGCCTTGTGTGAAGGTACCATCCAAGCATTAACCTAAACTAAACCCCTTATCTGGTATATTCTTTACAATCGGTGTCAAGCTTCAAACACACGTTCATAAGACCCATGTATTCCTCAAACTGTGTACCTGTTATTAATTTATCATTAATTCAATTTCCTGTCATCAATAGAGGGCCTCAAATATAGCCAATCAATTCCAAGTTAGACAATGATAAAGCAATACGACTAACACAGCTGCAAAACATATTATGTCAAAAAAAAAAAAACTAATATCCCTGGATTGTTTCTTATATACGATATTAAACTTCAATATTAACCTGTGATTATAGTGAAAACTTCATAATTTGCTCTTTAAATCTTAAAGAGAATAATTCTCAGGTAAGAAGTCTCCAAAATCTTTTGAATTTCCTGTAAAAGAAAACCTTTTTAATTTCCCGAAACCCGCTACCATCGGTTTGCGAACTGACTTCACGACAGAGTTAGATGTACCCAAGTTTACAGCAAACTTACAACGCGAGACAAATGAAGCTTTCGAGCGGCTGAAGTAAGATGAAATTAGGCTTAGTTAACACGAGACAAAACTCTGTATTAGCAAGCTTCATGTGTGGTTTGTTAATCCCAGTCAACTTGACTTCATTTATGGTCTTTAGACATCTCAGGTCAGGATAGGGCGGAGGGAGAGAGGGTGTTGAAAAATGGCGGACCAAAACTTAGTCCGTAGGTTCCCTCTCGGCATTTGCCTGGTGTAGCGGGGAACAAAGCCTGAAAATTCATAGTCAGGATAGGCGGCCGCTGTTGGTTATCCATGCAAGAAGCAAATTGAAAACTTTACTTTTCGAATGAAAACGAGACACAGTACAAAATGTGTGCTTATGGTCGCGCAATTTCCATTGACAAGACACGTAGGTTCGAGTCCTGCTTTCGGCCAGTTTTATAAAGTTTTCCCAAGTTTCATGGGTGAATACGTGAACGGTGCCTAAATTAAGCACCTTCCTCAGACCTACGACAGGAATAAGCCACATTCAATTAACAAATTGTGAACATTTTTTAAATACAACAGTGTGTGATGCGAGCATTTCACAAGAGTTCCTATAGTATACAAATATCTTATTGAAAGATTATGACGTCACCAAATTGATAATGGCGCATTAAATGGAGGTAGCTAAAATCAAATCTGAGATCAGTTTCTCTCTATCTGTTTCGGTTGGGGCGCTAGCCTGCGTTAGAGACACACAAATTGACAAATATAAAAAATACTACCATCTTTCAGTCCACTAATAATGCTTTGAAAAAGGACTGTAAACAGGAACAGCTGAAACCCAGGCACTTTCGGTGACCCTGACCCAGACATAAGTGACTCGATTGACCTGGTCTGAAGCTGGACCCGACTGACTCAGTTTTAACTAGAATGACCTGTTTTACCGGTGACCCGGTCTTGACCGAAATAAATAAATCGCACCGATGATCGAATACTGACTGACGCCTCAGACTGCACGACTATCGACTGAGGTATTTGTACACCCCTGGTGATTATTTTTGTACAACTCTGGCCGTTATTTGTACACATCTGATAGGTATTTGCACATCCCTGGCTGTTATTTGTGCACCCCTGGCGGTTATTTGTACACCCCTGATAGATATTTGCACATCCCTGGTGGTTATTTGTACACCCTTGGCTGGTATTATTACACCCCTGATAGGTATTTGCACACCCCTGGAAGAATAAAAACTGTCCTGCGTTCCGGGTCAGGCCTGGTCCCAACCAAAATTTGACGCTAATGACCCAATTAACCCTGTGACCCGTTTCAGCTCTGATTATAAAGACAAAAAGAGCATATAGCTTATAAAAGTCTATTCCCTTTAAAATCCGTTCTCAACGTCCTTTCTCAAGAACATAATGTTTTCTTTCCCCTGTAGAAAGCCATTTTGTTAAATCTAGGTTAGTAGTGGATATACAGAGTCCAATATCCAATACACTCTTCTTTTATTTGGTCCCTTTTGAAGAAAGAGCTATTTCTCTTCTTTCATTTTTAATTCTCTTGATGTTCCTCTTCGACTTTTACTCTCTTCATATTTTTGTTTTTTATTCTTTTTTATATTTTTTTTTTTCAATTTTATTGTCTGTATCCATGCGCTTTTTTTTTTTACAAATCGATAAATCGAGAAACGACTCCTAAGATAAGTTTCTTTCTATATTGGAAACCTTTTTTTTTAGTTGTAGCCCCCTCGAAGCAACTTTCAACTTCATAATAAATTTTCCCTTTTGCCTTTTCTAGACCTTTCCTCTTTCCCTTAAGAATAATGACTGGCAGTTGTTCAGTGGGATTTGAGTGCTTAGTTTTATTGGAACACAATACTATGTTGTATGAAGTTATTTGCAATGAAATCGTTATGTCTGGCGTATTGGTTTTTATTGGAGTAATCAAAGAAAATTAAATCAGTTTAAGATTTTTATTTTCGATTTTTTTTTAAATGTGGGATCCAGACTCTGAGCATGAAATATAATTTCATGAAAATTGCATATTAGGTGCATTATTTGATACACTGTATTTTGTACGTCTGAGGCAATAATAATAAGTAAGTAAATAAGAGAAAAGAAGAGAGAGAGAGAGAGAGAGAGAGAGAGAGGAAAGAGAATGAGAGAGAGAGAGAGAGAGAGAGAGAGAGAGAGAGAGAGAGAGAGAGAAAAAAAGCATAGATACAGAAAGAGAAAAAAGATGGTGATAAAACAATATATATATATGTATACGAAGGGGGACCCAAAAGAAACCGGAATGGTTCACTGGTGGGCGGATCCGTTGTAGTGTGTGCTTCCGCCGCTAGATGCCTCTTGCACGGACCCTTCTGCATCAGCCTACTGACCAGTTATTGAGTGAAGTAGTGCTGCCACTTATTAAATAATTTTGTTACGCGCCTCTCGCTTGTTCAGCGATTTTTGTGATGACTGAAAAGTGGAAATAAACGCGTGAGGCTATTAAATTCTGTTTTATGTTTGAGGATACAGCTATAATGCTTGAAATGGCTTACAATGAAGCTACTCGAGGAGAAACAACTCTTTACGAGTGTTTTTTTTTTCACTTTGAGGTCACTTGAAGACCAACCTCACTCAGGGCGACCCTCGACCTTCCGAATGGACGAAAACGTCGCCAGAATTCGTGGACTGATTATGGAAGACCGTCGCAGAACCACTGATAAACATGTTGATTTGTTTTGTGCGCCCTGGAGTTTCTGCCAACGGACTTTGAGCAAGAAACTGCAAATGATAAGAGTTGCAGCAAAACTGGTGCCTCAGCAGCAGATAAAACCTTGATTGTGAAACAATTTTTTAACGGAGAGCAACATGATCCAGCTTTGGTACCCGCCATTTTCACTCGAGCTGGCTCCGAGTGACTTTGTTTTATTCCACCGAATGAAAAAAAAAAAGTCCTCAAAAGAGAACTTTTTGCAGATGTGGAAGAGGTGAAGAAAAATTCGAGAGCGCCATTAAAAGGTATCACTTGGCAAGAGTTTCACGACTGCTTCGAAGATGGAAAACTCGTGCTTTTCATCAAATAAACAGTACTTTGAAAGCGATTCATGTTGTAACATCCAAGAATAAATACACACAATTTTATTACAGAATTCCGGTTTCTTTTGGGTACCACCTCGTATATATATATATATA